>CAJNIZ010024858.1:0-18104 GCA_905231905.1 Symbiodinium pilosum
AAGCGCTGATGCTTTCCTAGACCCCACTAAATCATGTCAGACAAACCTCAAATGACCTCCCAACTGAGTAGCGTTTAAAATACTATACCCAAAAGGAGGATATAATCTTACTCCATATTGGGTACCATAATATCCCCAAATAAAATACTACCCACTTGGGTTTCAGGGTTGTCGAGTCAGAGCCTAGGGATCCTTGGCAGCTGTGAGGATTCCCAAAGCATTATAATCCCTGCTTAGGGATAATGGAAAATGGAATGGAAACTACAAGGATTATAGGGATTAAAGGGATTATAGGGATTATAGGGATTCGAGAAACAACAAGTGATTAAACTGGAGTTAGAACCATTGCTGAGATCTTCTCAAGCATGCCTACCATTAAGCATTGAGCCCCCGCAAGCCTACTGCAGATACAACAGGATTTCTTAAACAAACTTTGGCGGATTCCTTGTGTTCGCATAGAGGACTCTCAGACCCTTTTAAAACCCCAGCATCCGGATACCCTTTCAAAAATCTTAGGGGGAAAAAGCGCTTACTACGGCGTCCAAAAAAGTCTCCGGGAGCCTTGTAATTAGAAACCCTATGAATTTGAGCATTGACTGCGTTCCAAACCCTCAGGGGCGGCCTCCCAATTGAATTTGAAGTCTTCAGGGGGTTTAGTATTTAGACTTCAAGTTTAGGCAAGGTAGCCTACGGACTCTCAGTTCGCAAGTCTCATCTCGGTCGATATGGAAAGATGCACTAGGTAGGATCGGAGATGCGCGGCGTGCATAGGGCGTGAAGTCCGGTATCTTTTTCGAAGCACCTCTGGAGAAACAAGGGAGGTTCTCGAAAGTCTGGTCCCCCACTGTATAACAACGCGTCCATATTCAGACTGCACGGGTGCCAAGTCAACTGGAAAACCAGTGGAAAAGGAATAGGGAAACTGGGATGCTGCAGGTTGAAACAAGGACTCTAGGTAGGGGCCAAAACAAATATGATTAGGTTTGGGGGGCGCATGTTACCAGAAATCAGATGAGGGTTGCACGGGGGTCACACTCCGGCTTCTGCAGGCTTCGACAATAAAACTTGGGATATGGATTCCAAACATTTGTGCCAAAGTCAAACCCTAAACCCATTTCTAAACCCCAAACGGTGTGCCAACTTATGGCACGGAGCCTGAATCCAAAACCCTATAAAAGCCTATAAAACCTCATAGATCCCTATAAATCCGTATAAATCCCTTAGAACTCCGATATCCCCAACTCTTGACCCTAGATCCTAACTCCTGTGAACTCAGGCCCTAAGCCTCAACTCCTAAGCAATAGTGATAATAACAACAATAGTACTAGTAGTAATACTAATAATAATAACAATAGTAATATAGGAATACTAATAATAAGAAAGATACTACTAATAATCAAATAATGGTAATCATAATAGTAGAAACAACAATGGCAATAATCATGATTGTAAAAGTAGTTGTAAAGAAGTAATAAGAATCCCTCAACCTATGGTCTTCCAGCACTTGAGTTGACGTCTAGGTTGTTTACGCGGCGGTTCCACTCCAAAGCAATGCCACCCTTCTCCGAAACAGGTCACTACTCGCAGGCACTGGACTCAATGAAACTCACAAGCTCCGGTAGGGAGACAGCAAGTTCCACGAATTTCAACTTCCTGGGTGCTAACCCAGACCCCTCGCGACATACAAAATCGAAAAATTGCCTGTTGTAGAAAACCGCACAATAGGGGGTCTGGGAAGGCGGAGCGTGACCATGTCGGATTCCAACCTGGCAAGCTTTGACAGGTGGGCCAATTCAGTTCAGCTGTGTTCAGGCAGGTTCAGGACATAGAGCTTCTTCCTATGTATCCATATGAAGCCTGGCATGTACCAGGTAGGTTCCTTAGTTGAAGGGCAATATTAGGCACATTTTTGGAGACTCCCGTATATCTGCCAAACAAAGCAAAGCGGACCCTTAGCTTCCCAATTCTGCCACCATCGACCTACCGATGCCTTGTAGGGAGTAAAGAAATATGATCCCTACATGAAACCCTATATAGAATATTATATCATGTTGTAGTATTGTATTTTATACTATATGCTATTATACTAGACTATTTTATACTCTGTTCTGTTAAACTATATGATATCATTCTGGTATTATAATATATAGTACTATGCTATATGTTATTATCTGTATAGATGTATATGTATGTGTATACATATATATATATAAAGGGATGAAAATACATATTTCCCTTATTCCCGACCCCAGTAAGTCCATCCCTTCCTCCAAGCTAGGGCCTTTGGCCTGTTGCTCACCCACAGACCTCTTCTATCCCCAAAAGTCTGGCTAGCTGTTAAGGAAGTTAAACTAAATCACCATACTGGGTATACATGGTAAGTAATAGGGTATCCCCAATATGGTGACTTAATTTAATTTCCTTAACAGCAACCCAGAAATTCAGAATCAGCTGGAAAAGAAATCCGAAAACGGGCAGCTGGGCTACTATAGTAGGGTTTAGGGATGAAGGTTTTGAAGTTTTTTGCTACGGCCGTGCGCGCGTGTCTGCGCGCTTTGGCGCCTGCCCGAAATCAGGTTTCTGCAATTGCTTGGCAATCTCCGCGTATTTAAAATGCTGGCCTAATGCGTAGTGGTCTTGTTTGTAATCATCTGGAAAGTATCGCTTAGCACTAACCTCTAGCCAGTAAGGAAACTGCATACCTCTCCGTCTGCCCTGCGCTAAAATTCTATCCCTGTGAGCTGAACAAAACACCACTGAATGACAAGCCTCTGACCTCGGCATCTGGAACACCTCCTTCATAAACCGAAACTGCTGCTTCCAAAGTGAATCTGACGGCCTATTGGGGTAACCGGCCTTATCCCATACCTCCGCGTTAGACACCCTTGAGTAATAAGACGCCTTGATGCCTACAATACGCCTTAAGAATCGGTAATAATAAGCGTCGAGTCGGTTTAGCTGCGGTGTGGTCAAAGTGAGGCTATCCATTCCATACTGGAGTACAGGCAGAAATATGGATTGGAAGATTCTTAGCTTGGTGTTGACCCCTAGGGAACTGTTCCAAACCAGGCGTAGCTTTTTATAGGCCTCTTCGGCTAAAGCCGTGCGATGTTTAATTTATAAGCAATGTCGAAGGGTCGGTTCCAGGAGATTAGCGAGCCCAAGTATTTAACTACCTCTTTGCAAGGAACTGCCGTACCATCTGAGAAGGGTATGTTTGGGGAGGGTTGTCCTGGTTTTACCAACAATTCTGGGTTTTGAAGTTTAGGGTTTGGAGTTTCGAGCCTGAGGGGGGTGAGGTGCAGGGACCGATGTTCAGGGAATCACTTACGTTACGACAATGGAAAATAGAAAAGAAACTACTCTAGTATTTGGGGGGTTATGTAGGGCTAATGGAAAAGGAAATGCAAACTACTACAATGGGTTTATATCGGGCTTAGTTTCCTGGATCCCGTCGGGATACATAAAGAGTACACCCAGAACGTGCATTCTGGTCTTACAACAGAGCGGCTGTGCTCCAGGAGCTATTACAGAAGCACCCTCAGACTCTCAGGAACGTAGGGCTGGGTTTAGGGTTTAGGGTTTGGGGTTTAGGGTTTAGGGTTTAGGGTTTAGGGTTTAGGGTGAATGATTTCGGCCTTACAGTAGATGCAGGTCAGCATCTAAGTAGCTGAAATCAAGTTGCTGGGGTAAAACTCAACTATAGTTGACCTACTTCTTGCTGTTGTGTAACTACCCGCGAACCTGGAGGTATATGCATCTGGACCCCAAAACCCACATCCAAGACTTAGCACCCTAAAACTGCTAAACGGGAGCTTCTGAAAGCTCACGCGCTTTCCTGGAATAGCATAATACAACAATGATATCATATAGCATAATATAGTAAATGTGGTATAGTATAACACAGTATGATATAGAAAATATAATATCGTTGTATTATACTATATGATACAAACTATAATATGATATAGGGTTTATGCTTCGACAAGCCCTGAAATCAAGGAAACCTCTCGGTGGGTAGTTATCAGGTAGCTACCCTTCACCATGTTCTTTTCCAGTGTCCCTAAACAACCCTATGCGGCCCTCCAGAACCTAGACCCTAAAACCCCAAAACACTACACCTCTAAACCTTGGGTACTGCCCCCCCTCAGTAATAGTTGGATAATAAGTATAATATGGGTATATATAGCCCTTAATAGGAGGCAGTACCCAATCTACACCCTACATTGTAGCTTTCATTTCTTTTCCATTATCCCTACACATCCCTGTACAAGCCTAAGTGGAACCCTAAACCCTGAACTCTAAACCCTAAACGCTAAAGCCTGAACTCTAAATTCACGGCCACCCCCGCGCCTATTCCATCCGCATCTGCATTCCTTCGCCGGCCCCGGCCTCTGCATAGTTGACCTGGGACTTTAAAAGGATGCTTTTTAGGGCTTAGGGTCTAGGGTTTAGAATTTTGGATTCAGGTTTTAAGGTTTTGGGTTTAGGGTTGGCCTGGGACTCTCCAATCTCAACGGTTTAGGCTTAGAATTTGCGACTTGGCCTCAATGTCAGTTTCAAAATTGGGGGGAAATCATAGGGGGCCTCCATTAGAATAGGAACCTCACCTAGGACCTGTACTGTACTGATTTTAGATCAACCCCCCTTCTAGGATTGGTTGAGGGTTGAGGGGCTTGCAGGTTTGGAGGCTCTGGCTTGGGAATAGTTCTGTTCCTACTGTTAGGGTTTAGGGTTTAGGGTTTAGGGTTTAGGGTTTAGGGGCATGACCCCAGTACCATAATGCCCAAGGTGTAAGGTACTTAGGGCTACGTAGGGTCATGCAAGATTTTTGGTATCCACCGTATCGGAAGTCACTACGCATGCACAGGCCACTTCCATTCATTTTGAAGAGCTGCTATCCCAGAATACATGCAGAAATGCCAGCTGCCCCCTGCAAACTGAAATTTCAGGACTGGGTGGAAGGTCCCAGGCCAATTCGTTTTGGAGGAAGTCTCGGGTTGAGGTCCTAAGGTGTCCAGTTCAAGGGGTCCGGTAGAGCTAGAATAGCTGTTAGGGAACTTCATCTAAGTTACTATGAAAGGGAAACCATATTGACTAATGTATGTATATATATATATATACACATTATGGTAAATGCAACCCAGTAGAACCTTGGGTTTTAGTTTGGTGTCTCAATTTTCTCTGACAGGGGTAACACAGGCGTATAACGCTCCTAGACCAGACGCCTTGGACCCAAAACCCTAAACCCTAAACCACGTTGGGTTTAGGGCTGCTCATGGCTCAGGATTTTAGTTAAAGGCGTTTTTCGCACGCCGGGTCATGGGCGTAGGTTTAGGCGTGTTGTGACGCAAAACGAACGAGGAGCAGACGTATCTTGACCTTTGGCCTCTTGTCAGGTGTAATGGCTTTCTGTTTGTTGCTTTCTTGCTGGTGATGAGAAAAGAATGGGTTTAAGGTTTAGAGGTTTAGGGTTGCGGGTTCGAGTATTATCAAGGATCATATCCTGCATTCCCTACTCACCACAATGTGTCTACCTCAGGATTTCACCCAACGTCTGGAGCACACCGCTACGCATCTAGAGCTTAGGCTGTGAGACACTCTACCTCTTAACCCCCAAGGTCCGAACCCAAGACCCTGAACCCTAAACGGTAATCTAAGTCCCCTAAACCCTGAACCCTACACCCTACATCCAAAAACCCTAAACCTTAAGCCCTAAACTTAACACAAAAACGAAGGTCTTCATGGCACTGTTTTGTGAAGTTCGATGCTTAGCTTCAAGGAGGGTGCTTCGAAGTACATCATGTAAACTCATGTGTTGTTACCTAACCAAATCGCTCAAACAGCAAAATCCGAGAAGGATATGTGCACGTGTATATAGATATATACACATTGGGGTTATCTTGGGATGGTTTCTGTATATATATATATATATCGATATTTACATCTATATCTATATCTATATCTATATATATATATACATAGGGGTTATGTTGGGATGATTTCGCTATAATGAAGAATGAAGGAAAGGAAATGAAAATTGGAATTTGGGTTTTTAAAGTTTACCCATAATCCCTATATAACACATTATAGTAGTTGCCATCTAATTTTCATTCTCCCAATATTAACCCACAACCCTAAACCCCATTATAACAGTTTCCATTTAATTTTGCATTATCCCAATATAACCCCAATATAACGGGTATAGACCGGTCGGCCAGCCTTCTCCAGAACGTCGAAGTAGTTTGCCTTTGGCAGTGGGCTTCGCAGCTTGCTGCTTGCGGCTTGGAAGCAGCCTATAGCCCCCCTTAAGTAGATAGAATATAGGGTTTAGGGTTTAGGGTTTAGGGTCCCTCTTAGGTAGATAGAATATGTCTTTGGGATATTAAAATAAGATCCCCATATACCCCATATTCTATCTACTTTACGGGGACTATAAACCTAAACTTCAAAACTTGTGTCCCCTAAACCCCAGACCCAAATCCCAGTATAAAATTCAATTTCTATTTTCCATCTAACTAATCCCTATACAATACATACATGTATGTATATATACATAGATATCTCTCTGTCTCTCTCTTTTAAGGTTTGAGGTCAAGAGGAAAGCCCGCAAGAATCTCTCCGATTCCCCATGCAGGGCTTGCAAGTCACAGCAACCGCAGGTACTGACTCTGAGGGCATGCCTGTCTCTTCACAGGTCCGGATTCCCTACAGCTAAGGGTTCAGGGCTTTGGGTTGAGGATCTTTAGTTGAGGTTTCATGTCGGTGGTTGTCAAAATTAGGGTCTCTTTTTGGGTACCCTAAGTATTAGGTGCCGTATTGTAGTAGGGATCCAAAAAGGTACCATAATTTTGACAACCACCCATGTGTAGAGCTTATGTTTTCAGAGTCAAGGCTTAGGGCTTGATGTTTCCCCTAGGCCCTAAAACCTAAACCCTAAGGGTGAGAGGACAATCCTAGAGGAGATCCTAAGCGTAGGCAGGGACTAACCCAATATGACCCCAATATAACCCCAATATACTATAGCAGCTTCCATTTTATTTTCCATTATCCCAATGTAACCCCAATATAACCCCTGTTATGTGGGAGGCGGGCAGCTATAAAGCCTAAGATAATTATTGCATGGCGTGAGAATCAAACCAGGAGAAAGCCACACTCCTAGAACTACGGCTTTAGGGTTTAGAGTTTAGGGTTCGGGGTTTAGGGTTTTGGGTTTAGGGTGTGGGGTGTAGGTGCCTGCGCGTAAAAGACTGCTAAGCCACTTCAGATTTCCATGAGATACCTGAGCTACCGTCAGCATTACCCGGTACTGAATGGACATGGGTGATTATATTAGGCACAACACAAGGGGCACCCCTATGTCCATCCCTTAACGGTTTGTCGGTACGCCTGCTATGAACACTTGCTGAAATCGCGCTGTCTAAAAACAACAAAGGTGGCTCTGGCTTGAAAGGACCGTGCTATAGTTAGACGCTCTCGTGCAAAACCCTTGTTTCCGAGACGTGTCTGTGGGGGAGTATTGATAATGAAGGACGGTAGAGAATTTTTATTAGGGAGAGTGGATTACTTTTCCGCAGAAGGACCACATACGGTTGATGGGCAAGATCCTGCATGACCCCAAGTATAATGTACTACCATGATTCCCGGGATTCAAGAATGTACGGTACTTTCCATAAACTGGGGGAACCCAATCTAGACCCAAAAACCAATCCTCATTTTGGGGACCCCAAAAATGGTACCCCCAATTTTGGGAAACCCAAATCCCTAAACCCTAAACCCTATAGAACCCCTATAGAATCCCTATAGAACCCCTATAGAACCCCTATATTTTGTCTTAGAATGGTAGGCAAGGACTTTGCTGCCCGGCTGCAACTATCCATAGGATGCCGACCATGAGTGCCATTGCGCAGCTCATCCGGTATATCAACCTGGATAGCTGGATTGCTGTCTAGGAACTGTAGTCTAAACTTCTAGTATTCCCTCTCAATATCCCCTTTAGTAATCCCATATATAATGATCTATATATAACCTCTTTAAGGAGTTTAGACTATGACTCATATGGGTATTTAGTAGATGATAAGGTTTCCTTAGTATAGTAACCTAATTCAAGTTCCGCAACAGCCACTCAAAGAGTTGGGGCTCAGGACCGAAGCTTTAGGATTTAGGTTTTAGGGCGCAGTGCCTGCTTGAGAATTCAGGGTTTTGGGTTTACGGATTGGGGTTTGAGGTTTAGTATTTAGGGTGCGGAGTTTAACCTTAAACTGCCTCTTCTGAGGAGTAACCCTTATGGGCCACTGCAGCATCACAATATAAACCACATCACGCCAAAGTGACAGTGCCCGAACTGGTTAGCGTGCTGTCTTCAAGCAGTATAGCACCCTGGATCGTGACTCCTCCAGATCTCATAATGGAGCCCTCCCCTCCCAAAGGCCAGAAAGTTGGGTGCATTCTATTAGTGGGGGTTAGTGGGGAAGAAAGGAATATAATATAGAGGAGTATATAGGGATAACACTCCTTTCTTTCCTACTAACAACCCGTAAGATCCTTGAAAACCGGACAAGCACAACCGCTGGCAAGTTGACCCTTCAAGCTCAGAACACAAATTCCTAAACCCTAAACCCTTAACCCCTAGCACGAGAGTTAGGTGTGGGGGGAGCCTGAACAATCACCTCCCCCTCTTGTAAAATCTCATCCTCCCTAAAAAATGTTAACACAAGACTCCGCCCTTTTAGGGTGCATCTTCATTATTAGGGGGAGGTGGGGTGGTTTTAGTGTTAGGGTTCCGGGGTTACTGGCCCACAAGCCATCATCCACTCTGGCAGCTGCCAACTGAAGCCAGCAACCTAGCCTTCAAACCTATACCCCGAACCTTCAAGGTCCCCTAAACCCTAAACCCCTATCAACCCTAAACCCCAAACCCTAAACCCTCAACCTTCAAGAACCCTAATCCTTAACCCCAAAGTCCTGAGCTCTGAACCTGTATACAGCCTTTGCCAACACAAGGTTACACTCAGACGGCCTTGGTGAGATCGCTTGCGTTAAGCTGCTGCGTGTAAGGGCGGCCTCAGAGTGTTCAAACGCAAACCTACGGTTGAGGGTTTAGGGTTTAGGGTTTATGGTCTAGGTTATAGGATTTAGCTCCTAGGTTTTGGGGGTTTAGGGTGTAGGTGTTGAGGTTTAACGTCTAGGATTTAGGGTTTGGCGCCTAGGCTTTGGTGTTAGGGTCTAGGTTTTCGGGGCAGAGTCTGGTGTATAGGGACAAGGGATTTTCTCCTACTGGGGGGCTCAAGAAACCCTAGTAATATTGGGATTATACGGCGGTTACTTTAGGAATATGTATTCCGACATACTTCCATAGGTACTTGTTAAGGGTTGTACAAGGATTATATTGGGATTGTTTCGCATTTAACCTCTGCCGAAACTAACATGCAAGCCATGAAGCCCCCTTTCAAAAGGCCAGTTGTATTCATCCCTGGTTGGGGATTCCTGGCTTGCTCAGTCTAGGGAGGACTTAGGGTTTAGGGTTTAGGGTTTAGGGTTTAGGGTTTGGGGCTGATTGTATGCTACACGCAGCACCACCACCACAAGCAGCGGCAGCAACAGCAGCAGCAGCAGCAGCAGCAGCAGCAATAAACGCCCAACACACTGCCGCCACTACAGCTTTGGGTATATTATATATTGGGGTAATTTTGGGATAATGGAGAAGAAAATGGAAGCTACCATAGTATATTTGGGTTGTATAATAACCACCCCCACCATCACAAAAGCTTTGGCTGAGGTAGGATAAACCTTCCACCTTGCGGCCTGAAACTCGGGGGAGCCCTAAGCCCCATGGCCGAAATTCCAAATACCAACCAATCCCTAAACCCTAAACCCTAAACCCTAACCCAAAGTCCTGCATAATCCTGAAGCCAAACCCCTGAACCCCAGCTCTACTTGGAGTCCATGCCCATGCCGCAGCCGCCGTGGCAGTTCCTGCAGCTGGTAAAAAATGCTTCGGGCTTGAAAGTTTCAGGCTCCAGCAGCTTCCTAAGGTGCGCGCAAGGGAACCGTGAAGCGAGCCATGGCAGGCGTACTTGTGCTGGCCCAAACTGACATCAAAAATGGTTTATGTTACTTGAAGTGCAAGTCATTCAAGCTTCGTTTGCAGGTGCCTCAACAAGCAAGCAATCAGTGGGGGAGGAGAAAGAACAGGACGGGAGGGAACCGCTCCTGCCCTATGGGCTCATCTACCTGGTGTTTAGGGGGAAATAAGGGAATGGATCCTTATTGCAGTCCATGTACAATTCCTTACCATCATCCCTATCACCCATTCACCCATAGCCTCATTCCCTACTAAGTCTGAGTACCACAGAGTCATTCCCGGCTCCAGGCACATATGGATTTGATCCAAATTCTTGTTCCCAAACTTGCCATTATTCACAATGATGTCCCCTACATTCCCCTCCTAGAAGCCAAACGATTTCTCCGAAAGGACCTTTAGATCAACCCCTGTTGAGGGACCCCAAGAGAACCTGCTGCGCAAGCACGTTTCTGAGTTCAGGCTTGGATATGAGCCCTGGACTACATTTGCAATATATCCCTTAATAAGTCCCCCCAAATCCAATTTAGTCCCTAGCTCATGTGGAAGCTTCTTCTGCTCCTGTCTCAGGCAGCTTTTCAGGCCCAATCCACAAACAGAGATTCGACTGACGACTGCTGTCAGGAAACCGGCCAACCCTAAAACCATAACCCAGACCCTGATTCAGAAACCCCCCCTCCTTAATAAGGATGATCATAAGGATCCTGAGATTAAGGCCGTTAACAGGAGGGGGGTTGATCAATCATGGGTCCACATTACTCCCCTAAACTTGCCTTCCCAACCTTGTGCTGCCCCAGACCCCAGACCCCAATATCCAAGCTCCATGAACAAATGCCCCAAGTTGTTCTGCTCTAACGACCCGGAGATCGCCCACATACACCAATGGCCTAAGAACACCGATCCAGGCTGGAGAGCACAAAAGCTCTGCCCATCATAAACTAGTAGCGGCCAGTCGCTTCCTGAACGAAGCCTAAGGAGAAGCCTAACCGTAGCTTGTCCACAACCCACACACCGGCACCACCCAAACCTACACCCTAAGTAGCGGCAGCGGTAGCAGTCGATGCTGTAACTAATAGTTGTAGCAGTTGTCGTCGTAGTACTAGTACTAGTACAAGCCTAGTTCTAGTACTAAGAATAACAACAACTAGTACTAGTACTCTGGATGGAGGAAATCTAGCACCACTATACATGCCAAAAATCCTAGCGATTACAAGAACTTCAAGGGGGGTCTAAGTAATGCAAGATTGCCTCCATCCAACGCAATCATAAACTTGATGAAGGACATGATAACGGTAGTCAAAACATGAAACTAGAACGGTAAACATAGCACATAACACCCAAACCCTAAACCTTAGACCCTAAACCCTAAAGCCTAAACCCTAAACCCTAACCCCACAGCTGGGGTCTCGACCACAGACTGACACCACCATGGTAATCAAGATGAAGACAATCGTGTCTGAGCACTTAGAAAACAGAGACTCGGAGGGTTCCAAGAGCCGGGGGGGCCGCTTTTTGGCGGTGTTATTTCCCAAAGGGTCCATGTACCCAATAATTAGGTACTTGGGTTTTGGGTAATAGTAATTGTAGTACTAGTTTTGGGTAAGTATCTGATTATTAGGCACTTGTACCCTTCGGGTTTATGAGAAATACGACATATTGGGGTCTAAGTTGGGGCCCCGTGTTTATGGAAAGTTTGAGGGGGGCACAGCGAGCTGCATAGAGCTTCCAAGGTGGAGGATTTGATAGCACACAACATAAAATCATCTTCCTTTCCTGCTTGGTGTTTGGAGAATCTTGGTGGCCTCCTCATCGTGAAACTTTGAATGTTGAGATTGTACGATTGTACATGGCTATGTGATGCCAAGCCCTACACGATAGGCCACGAAACCCGGCAGAAACCTTACTGGTAGGCTCAAAAGGAATTTCTAGCTGGGGTCATAAGTACGTTTATGTTAAGTCTTGTTAGCCCGGCTAGCGCGAAAGCTATAACAAACCTTAGACCCTAAACAAGGCTCTTGGTCGAAGTTGGGCTACAGGGTCAGCAGGAAGGGCATTGATCTGCCATGGGTAGATACAATAGTGCCAAAGTCACATGGTACTGATTATACAGATGACCCCACCCACCAATGATGACCCCAACAGACAGCACTGACTGTATGAAGGTGCCTCTTCTTGTATACGGTCCCTAAAACTGAGGAGGCGCAAAGAAGGACCGCAATTTTGACACCGTCATAATCAATATACGCCGCCTTTCATTTTGCATGTTCTTTTCTATTAGATTCTGCATTATGGTACCCGCGGCAACAAAAACCTGATTATGGTATTACTTGCACGCTCCAGGGTGTATAGGGCACGGCATGACTGAGGTTCTTCTTGGGGAGCATGAATCTTCATACCTTCCCAGGGAGACTGAGCCCTCAGTAACCCTCCGACCCAAAACTCCAAGCCCTCCACTTCAAATCGTCAAACATCACTGGATGCTAGACTACCCCCACAGCAACCCCCGCCCAGATCCGTATGTGCTTCAAATGGGAAATGTTGGCCTTCTTCTGGGCTCTTCTGGCTCAAGCAGTGAAGGGTGGGCCCTATGAAGTCACTCGCCCCCAACTCGCAACGATGGTTTGAGGGCCTATTCTCTAGGCTTGAAGGCTTAGCGTTTAGCCGAAGCCTGCCACGTTGCGGCCGGCAAGGTAGCTAAGCTGAACAAGACCCATTGGGCAGCACCTTGCTAGGTTTTAGGATTCAGGGTCTTAGGGTTTAGGTGAGAGTGAAGGGTTTTGGGCTTATAGTCCCCCTTAAGTAGATAGAATGTGGGAGTATATGGGGATCTTATTATAATCTACCCAAAGCCATATTCTATCTACTTAAGGGGGACTATAGGGTTTGGGATTTGGGTTTAGGTCTTGGGCCTTGGGGGTGTCGGTGAAGGGTTCAGGGTTTTGGGTTTGGGACCCGGGAGTGATTTAAGGTTGGAAGAAGCCTCCCTAAACCTGCAGTGTAGGCTTAGGGCTTAGGGTTTAGGACTTAAGGTTAGGTGTTTAGGATTTAGGGTTTAGGGTTAAAGAGTCCTGACAGGATTGTAAGAAACCCCATGAACCCTGGACAGCTGGCAAAACCCTTAGCAGGCCCCGGTATGGGCTTCGTTTAGAGAAGGGCAAACAACACGAGAACTGGCAAAGAACATGCAGGAGAGAAGTTGGTTTTTTGAAGTAGTTATAGGGCTTGGGGTTCAGAGACGTTGAACACTACCCCTAAACCCCAACTGACATTGTTTTTTGCTTGACGTAGTTAAGTCAAGTCACACCTTGCAGTGCTAGGAGCATGGGACGTGTACCGTCAGACCTAGCAAGACCTTGAACATGGTTTGTCCTACTAGTGCTTGAGGGGGAGTGGAGGAGTGAATACAGGTACTCTCGCAGGCGTATATCTGAGGATTAGAAAGGGATCATTATCAAGATCCACTCCCCCACTCTCCCTTAAGCACCAGGAAGTTGTTCGGGGTTTGGGGTTGACTGACAAGGCTGCAGAATCAATTGCAAAAGCAATGGAAATTAAGATGGAAATTGGGATCATGAAATCTTGGAGTTTCCATGAATTGCGTGTCCCTCTCATAGCGATGTGACGGCTTTTGTGCCAACCTGAATTCAAAGATGAGCTCTGTAGATGGTTCGACCCCCGATTGGCTTTCACTGCTTGACAGGCCCTTTAACCCTTGTGCCGACACCCACGAAATCTGAACCCATCAAACCAACAATACCAGAACAAACCCCCTAAACCCTAAGCCCTGATTAAACCCCAAATCCTCAACCCCAAACCCTCAAACCTAAACCCTAAACCCTAAGCCCTAGGCCCCGAAGGCCAAAGCCGTAAGCACGTCAACCTTCAGCCCAGCCCAAAGTCTGGACCCCGAAACATCACCGAAGCTCAACCCCAAAACCCACAACCTGACGTTGACAGGCTGTAGCATTTGGATTTTTTTTGGGCGTGCCTTTTCTTCTGCAGGTGTTAGCATTTAGGGTCTAGGGTTGAGGGTTAACCCTAAATCCCTTAATCCCCGAACCCCTTCGTATGAATGGTAAAGCCTGAATTCGAAGGTCACAAATCAGTTTAATGTAACCCTTAATTGGGGCCACTGACATGTTTAGTGGGATTTTAGAGCCCCTTACTGGTGTCGGGTGTAGGGTTTATGGCTTAGGCGTACATACTCGGTGTATAGGGCTCTGGGCCTCCAGAATTAAGGCCCACGGAATAAGGCCACGCCCTGATTCGGGAACTAAAGCCCTTCGGAGACCAACCTGATTCGGAAACTAAAAACCTTGATTCGGAAACTAAAGACCCTGACTCGGAAGCTGCAAAAACCCTGATTCGGAAACTACAAAAACCCTTTTTCGGAAACCAACCTGATTCGGAAACTAAAGACGCTGACTCGGAAACTCCAAAAACCCTGATTCGGAGACTACGAGAACCCTGATTCGGAAACTAAAACCCTCACATTCGGAAACTAAAAACCCTGATTCGGATACCAAAGAACTCCGATTCTGAAACTAAAATCCACTGGCTGCCCTGGCTTCGTGTTAGGGTTTAGGGCTTCGGGTTTAACAGCTGAACCTTTGCCAACTCGAGACCAGGCACATGCCCTGAACGAGCCCTACCACGGCACTTGAGAAGTCCCTTCAGCGCAGATTCCGTCGGGTGTAATGTAGACCCTGATTAATAAACCCCCTCCTTTTAAGGACCTTACTATGAGGATCCCTATTAGAATCCCGTGGAGGGGGTTCTTAATCCGGGGTCTAGGTTGAGGTTGTTTTTGTTCAGGGTTCAAGGCCTTTTGCATCCTCAGTTACGCTTTAGGGAGCAGGGCTTTCTTGGTTTAGGATTTGGCCTTTCAGGGTTTCATGGGCTCCCCTGCTAACTGCCACTATGCCACCCCCGCGGCCCTAACTTTCCTTAACTAATCTTCGTTGGCTCTATTTTTCCTTAGACAACTTACATAACATTCATGGGGAACCTCGGGGGGCTACTAGGGAACCCATACCCCGAACCCTAAACCATAACCACGCATGACTGGGGGTCCAGGGCTTGGGGACTGGACTTTTGGGGCCCCCTCTGGCCACAGAATTGACCTGCGGCCCTGAACTCAAAATGCCGAACCCCAACATCTGAACACCAAACCCTAAACCCAGGAAGAAAGCTCCAGCATGTAGGCTGTAGGCAGTTAGGCCTAATAACTTGGTATGCAGGTCTTAGGATTTAGGAGTTAGGTTGGGATTTGGGGCTTAGGTTTGAAGTTCAGAATTTAGGATTTACGGTTTGGGAGTTAGGTTGAGGGCTAAGGTTTAGGATTCAAGCTTTGGGGTCTGGGGTTTCAAACTTGGGGTTTACAGGTTCACGGTTGTTGCTGCTGTAGATGGAGGAACCTCACATAACCTTGATAACCACGCAGCTTGCGAATCATCAATGTTCGTGGTTAGGATTTAGGGCTTAGGGGCTGGCCGTGCCGGAGGCTCCAAACCCTGCCCCCAAACTTAGGGAGCGGGGTTAAAAGCATAGGATTTTGAGCTTTGGTTTAGAGCTTAAGGTTGCTAACTGTATTCTGAGCTTAGGGTTCAGAGTTCAGGGTGTGGAGTTTGGGGTCCAGGAACCCGGGGGGAACGAGCAGGCAGGGTGTTACCAGAGTTAAGAAAAGATGACCAGAAGCCTTCCATAGTCCTACCACATGGTGGTATCTAGCAACAGTCCCATACATTGCCTGCTTCTCCTTCTCCATCAACCATGGCTTCCCTTACACAAATTGGGGTAATATTCGGGTTACATTGGGACTATATTGGGATAACAGAAAATCAAATCGAAACTACTATAATCTATTGGGGTAATACTAGGGTTATTTTGGGGCTATAGTGGGATGATAGAAGATGAAATGGAATCTACTATTTAGGGTTTGGGGCTAGGGACTACCCCCCTTTCACCTCAATCAGGGGTTGTTTGAAATAGCAGGAAAGCCCGCAAATCAAAGTAGCCCCTGAGCCAAACATCCTGTATCCTTGTTCTTTGGCTAATCTTCGAACTTTGAAGATAGCATCATGCGCAACTCCACTTAGAAGCTGTTAATAATTAAGTTACAAACCCCTAATAGCATCCCTAGTACCCAAACCATTGGAATTATAAGTACAGATATAAGGCCTACACGGAGCACAACAGGAAGGGGAAGCATCCAAACCCAGGTTGAAACAAATAGTGATAATAGCTTGGGTACTGCCCCCACCGCTGTAGCCGCGGTAGATGTTCTTTCCGCTCTTGTCTTCTCCTTTGTAGAGTGTGTTGCCGTCATGTCTTCCAGGCGTTGGATCCTGGCCTCCCTAAACCCTAAACCCTAAACCCAGTCGCACCTCCAGTGGCTGGGGCAATCCGGGCGGCCCCGGAATGGCCAAGCGGGATTGCATGTTCTTGCTCGCCGGCGGCCCAGCTGCGCAATTGGTCAGAGGGGCTCCGTGCCAAAATGGCTACGGATTAAGGAATTTGGGTTTAGGGTTTAGGAATTAGCGTTGAGGGTTGGAATGAGGGTTAGGGACTGGTAGCATTCTCAAGGGGAAGCTGTGGGGGTGTTAGTAGTTACTGCTCCTGCTTTTGCCTAACCTACGCCTCAACCCCAACAACCTACACATCAAAGTCCAAGACCTAGACCCCAAATCCTCAAAGTAGCATGCAAATCCTCTGCCATAGGCATACACTAACATGGAAGCCTGATGAAGCCCACTAGGGCGTTGGATCTTGTATGCTGACAATGCTTTAGAATTGCTGACGGACAATCTTCCTTTTCCGGTACTTAAATCCATTATCATCCCGGTGTTCTTTTCATTCTCCATTGTCTTTCCCATTTTCTTTTCCATTACCGGGGAAAATATCCCTAAACCCCAAGTCCCAAACCCTAAACTGTAAATTGTGACGTCCATTTCCTTTCTATCATCTCCCGTCTTGGAATAATCTCATTGGAGCCTTCCCTCCGCGACGTCCTCTTTGGCTAGAAGTGGGGTGGTCTCCTCGGAATACCATCAAATGCCACATGCCAAGCCAAGGGTAGGTGGAATTGCTTAGGCTCAGGTTGTACTCAGGGTTTAGGGTTTATACAAATTCTGTAGGGTTCAGGTCGGGAATCTGGAGTGAATGTTGAACGGACTTCGGCTTTTGCTCTTGCCCTATGCAACTTGTATTTACCCAGGTGTGCGGGTTGAGGGTTGAGGGCTTGGGCCGCTGGTGCCATCTTCATCAAACCAGAAATCCCAAAAAGAGGCCTTTAGTAACCCCGCCCCCCTCCAAAAGTGTGGCATTCCGGGTAGAAACATATGGTAGGCTCTGAGCCCTGAACCCTAACTTTGGGGGTTCGTTTACCAAACTCCAGGTGTTATTGTGGGTCTCAAATTCTGAAGTGCAGTCCAAAGCGGCTTACACAAGGACACCCTACGCGAGCCTCTGGCATTGAGAGCTTAGGGTCTAGGGCTAAGGGTACAAGATCCTGACAACTGCCGCAGCAAATTGGGGGTTATGGTAGCAGCCTGGGGACTCGGCGGGATCCAGGCCCCAGGGGCCTGTGGGCCAGGTCTCCAGGGGGCTTGGGGCCCGGGCCCCCAGGGCCTTTTCTCCACAGCAAACCTCCTGGTGGGAGCCTGGCGGAGGCGTGGGTGTCGGCTGAAACGGCTGCTTCGGAGGTGGGGACCGGGAGGGAAACGAAGCCGGGATACCCCCCCTACCCCCCCCCACCCCACCCCCCCGCGTTTGTAAGGGAGAAAGGAAGAGGGTTTTCACCCTCTCCGCCTTCGGCAACCATCCAACACGCCCCCCAAGGTCGGCGGATCCTAAGCCCTAAACCCTAAATCCTAAACCCTAAATCCTAAACTCTACACCCTAAATCCTAAACTCTACACCCTAAACCCTAAACCCTAAATCCTAAACTCTACACCCTAAATCCTAAACTCTACACCCTAAACCCTAAACCCTAAATCCTAAACTCTACACCCTAAACCCTAAA
>CAJNIZ010024858.1:23395-35876 GCA_905231905.1 Symbiodinium pilosum
GCTGTGCTGGAATGGAATAGTAGTAATATTAGTAAAAATAGTCGTAGTAATAGTAATAGTAATAGTAGAAGGCCACGGCGCTTTATTTTGGCCCGGGGGTATTCCGCAGATGTTTGCTTTTTTGGCGCTTAATAGCTGCATTTTGGCACGAAGCGCGTGTATGCGTTCGGCGCTTGACAATGGCGCTTTTGAGAAGAAATGATTTTGCCGGTTGCGGATTGTCTGGGCTTGCAGGCGTGCGAAACCACAGTTTCAGAAACAGTTCATCGATTTTTCGTCAAAAATACAAATACAGTCTTCCGGACCTCGTTTTAGCAATTTTTCTGACCCGCTTTTTTGTGGTTTTGAATTTTTGTGGTGTGCATGCGCGCGAAACCCCAGTTCTGGCAACACTTCATCTTAATAGTATTCCACACTCGCCACTACGGCCCTCCGAGAAACGTCCCGGACAGTTTTGACAACATTTTATCTCATCATTTTTCTCACCCGCGTTTTCTTTGGTTCCGGATTTTTGTAACGTGGATGCGCGCGAAATCCCAGTTTCGACAACATGCTCCTCTTGTTTTTCACATTCACCACAACGGCCCTCCGAGAAATCTCCCTGCATTTTTGGCAACGTTGTATTTTACATTGTTGTCACATTCACCAAAGCGGCCTTCCGATAAATGACTGCGGCAAACAGGATAGGGGGCAGCAGTTACTTTGGCGACATTGTATCTAATTTTTTCAGACTCACCACAACAGCCCTCCGAGAAATGACCCGCACAGTCTCAGCAACATTTTATCTATTTGATATTTTCTGTCACATTCAGCACAATCACCACAACGGCCTTCCAAGACATGACCGGCGGCAAAAAGGGGGGGGCAGTTGCGTTCGTGTTTGTGTGAATTCGAAAGAGCAAGCCTTAAGCCCTACAACTCCGTAGGTCAGGAGAGTAGAGGCGACAGGGTTATTATATAGGGGGTTACATAGGCGGTCACTCGAGAAACACAAACGGTAAAAACATGGACTAGCAGTGGCCAAGTATTACTGTATGGTCCCTTTATTAACCCTCAAACCCTCAAAGGGCCCATTCTGTTTGGGAGAGCCTTTAACGTAAGCTTCAAAGTCCATCTCTAAGAACATGGTCTAGCAAAAGCAAAAAAAATCAGCATGAGGTCCTCTTATCATTCCTGATAACAGAGCATTAGTGTGACGTCCGATTATCAGCCTTAAAGAGCCCCATACAGCAAAACCTAGATTTACGAAACCTGAACTACTATGGTCAAGAAAATTATCCAAAACGAAATAATTGCGCGGGCCATTTTTTGACCCTTAAAATCAGAAGGGCCGCGCCTGCCAGTATTTTTGAAACCCCTCACCTGCGATAGCCCACGGCAAAATAAAGCGCCGTAGTCGCAGTAGTAGTAGTAGTAGTAGTAGTTGTTGTTGTAGTAGTAGTAGTAGTAGAAGAGGAGGAGTAGTAGTAGTAGTAGTAGTAGTAGTGGTGGTGGTGGTGGTGGTGGTGGTGGTGGTGGTGGTAGTAGTGGCAGTAGCAGTAGCAGTAGCAGCACAATTTCACCAAAAAGAGAGTTTAGGGTTTGGAGCGTAAGGTTTAGGGCATCGCTTACTCCCGGCATTCCCCAACCACACATTTGCTTGAAAGCATATACTTGTTCGGCGCTGTAGAGACAAGCTGCGCTGAGGGTTCGGGGAAGTTAAGGGCTCAGGGTTGCTCCGATAGAGTTTAGGGTTTAGGGCTAGGTTGGGCACTGCTTGGCCATGTTGGGCATTGTAGGCATGCGGCTGGGCACTCCAAGCATAGCCGTACCTAAGCAACGTGTCTTTATAGAATCCACAACTCGGGAAAAAGCAAAAACAAAAACATGTAGGGGCGGATGAACAGTCCCCAAATGATAGATCCCCTAAACCCAATCTTCTGAGATTGTATGTCCAACCTCCCGAGATGCGCACAGCGTAGCTCCCACAAAAATTGGGGGTAGGCGCCTCCAAAAATTGAATTCAGCATTGTGGCTCCAAGGCTCAGGGTTCAGGGCTCTAGAACCTGCAACTTTGAGGTTGAAGTCTACATTCTAAAGACATCGAAATGAAGGCGGTTAGATATGCATAATATGCCGGTTGGATTGTCTCAAAGTTACGATCATGCGCCCCTTTTAGCGCTAGAACTCAGAAACCGCCACCAGAAAGCCCCGAGCCTTCAAGGTAGACGTAAGATTCATGTCTATAGGATTGGAATAACAGATAATCAAATGCAAAATGAAAAACTGAATGGAGGCCTCAGCCCCTGACCTTTAAACAGTCGAATGGGGTAGATTCCTTGCCGCGCCCATATAGGACAGACACCCTAACAAGGATTCCCATTCAAAGGAGATTACACGGTTCGGAAGTCTGTCACATTTGGGGGCCCCGGATCTACCTGATTGAAAGCGCCTAGACCGGAAACGCTGAAGTCTACCTTTCACTTTACAAGGAAGAAGGGAACGAGTTTCCACAGCATTCTGTCTAATCCCCCTGTGCAAAACCCTAGAACCCATTAATCACCACCCTCTCGTAAAAAGAAAAAACCTATCTCATCATCAATATTCCCCCTAGAATATAATGGCAGAAAGAATATTATTGGGGTACTATGAGGGGGGCTGGTGGGACTGATTATGAAGAGGAGGAGACTACCCAATTCTCGACTAAGCACCAGGGAACATTTTAAACTTTTGTGTTCAAGGTCTAGCAGCCTGGGGCTTTACTGGTTTAGGGTTTAGGGTTTAGGGGTTTAGGGGTTTAGGGGTTAAGGGGTTTAGGGGTTTAGGGGTTTAGGGTTTAGGGTTTAGGGTTTCAAAAAGTTCCATTCAACCCCTGCCACTCGCAACTCTAAACTCCATACGGTGCTCTGTAAAGGTATTTCTGATCACTGGAAGTGGCCCCATAGACTTCCCAAGCAATGTAGTCTACCCCTGTGGACCAGAAATTTCTAAAGAGCTTTTCCAAGGAGCATTCTCTTCAACAAGTGAAACTGAGCATGCTTAGGGGGATGAACCCCGGAACAATGGGACGGGAAAATAATTCAAAATAGGAGGTACAATTCAACGCTTGGGATTTCAGGACATTGCGTTTATGGTTCGCAGCTATATCCTCAGGATTCGTGGAAGCAAACTGCAATGCACAGCCTTCTTTTTGAATTCCGAAAAACCTTGCAACACCTCAAACCCTACATGTCAAACTGACCTTCTACTAACAGCTATAACCTGCCGTCTTTCACCCTCTATCTGGAAGCTTCTCGACCCTCAGACCCGGACCCCACAAGACAGATACAGCAAATTGTTGTGGGGCCCTATGACGCCCCAAACATGCTACAATCCTTCTGACGAGAACCGCATCAAAGGATCCCTCATTGTTGGAAAGCCCCACGAAACAGGGCTTAAGGACCAAAACCATGTAAACCCAAATCTGCAAACAGTAATGCCATACACGTTGCATTATGTGAAACTTAACTCCCTCAATTAATTCTAAACCTCTGCCAGCAATGAAACCAGGAATCCTAGGCCGAAGACCCCTTGAACCAAAGGTCTGCACAGGCAGAAAACGCAAACAAAAATCTTCAACCCTCACGTACTTCACCTGACTCGATTCTGCGGCTAAGGCCCACAGGTAGGAGCCCATTAGACAGTACAATCCGTAGGCCTCCTCCGCAATTGTCCTGGGGTATTGTTCAGGTACCGTTTAGACGTATTAAAAATTCTAAGATTATATTTCAAAATTGGGTTCAGGTACAAACAAAAAATTGACGTGTATTGAACAACAACGGCCCAGTGTCTGTTCATGGCCGTGGCTGTCGTCATGGCTATGATCGTGCTCACAATCGTGGCCACATGCATGGCCATGGTCGTGACCGCCCTCCTGATCATAGGATTCAGAAGAAAACTTGCAGTAATAGTAGTACCAGTAGTAGTAGCAGTAGTAGTAGTACTAGTAGTAGCAGTAGTAGTAGTAGTAGTAGCAGTAGAAGAAGAAAAAATAGAAGTAGGCGCCCCCCCCCCCCCTACCAACTATGTTGGTTGATATTTTCACTTCCAGACCTTTGGGGGGGAGGGTGGGGATATTGCGTATAAACCGACCTCGACGAGTCAACTTCCCCCAAACGTAATGCCTTCCTTCAAATGCTCCAACTAAACAACATCATGGAGTTTCTCTTGGCTTTTTTCAATGTGGATCCATAAGGACCGCCACCTTGGCCTGTTTGCTTAAACATAACTGGTAGGGGGGGTGGGCGGCTAGTAGTAGTAGTAGTAGTAGTAGTGGTAGTAGTAGTAGTAGTGGTAGTGGTAGTCATAGTGGTAGTGGTAGTGGTAGTGGTAGTGGTAGTGGTAGTGGTGGTAATAGTGATAACAAGAAAGGACCTGAGAACCCCACATGTGTAGTTTAACCCAAATCTAAGTGAGATAATGCTAGGATGCCGTTGCCCGCCGAAATAAAGAAGAACAAGAAGCCGAGACGATAACTGGGGAGATGATTCCCCGAAAAGAATCTTAAGGGGACACCCCTTGCGATTTGAGATTTGGGGAGATGCTTCTCTGAAAAATCGTAGGGGGACACCCCTTGCGATTTGAGATTTTGTCGAAATGATTCTCGAAAAAATCTTAAGGGGACACCCCTTGCGATTTGAGATTTGGGGAATTGATTCTGTGAAAATCTTTGGGGGGCATCCCTTGCCATTTGAGATTTGAGGACTTGATTCTCTGAAAAATCTTAGGGGGACACCCCTTGCGATTTGAGATTTCGGAAATGATTCTCGAAAAAATCTTAGGGGGACATCCCCTGCGATTTGAGATTTGGGGACTTGATTCTGCGAAAATTCTTAGGGGAATACCGCTTGCGATTTGAGATTTGGAGACTTGATTGTCTGAAAAATCTTATGGGGACACCCCTCCAGGGTTTCCTTCCATTTGGGGATGACTTTCCTGGGGAATTCTAGGGGCTCAGAAAACGGTGATTTCTGTCCGAAGTTAATAGAAATCAGAGCCACTTTCCGGCTTTCATGGGGCTCCCTTCCGTTTGGCAAGCGATCAGCTGTTAAAATGTGGTGCGATCCGACCGCCGGCTTTCGTAAATTCTGGCGGTCGGATCGCACCACATTTTGACAAGTCGAAATGTGGTGCCATCCGACCGTTTCTTTCATTTCTTTTCGTTTTTGGCAAGGTGGCGGTCGGATCGCACCATTCTTCCGCAAGCGATCCGTTGTTCAAATGTGGTGCAATGCGAGCGTCGGCTTTGGTGACTTTCCCTGCTTTTCCGAAGCTCGCTGTCGGATCGCACCACATTTTGACAAGTCCAGTTGTGGTTCGGTCCGACCGCTTCTTTCATTTCTCTTCGTTTTTGAGAAGGCGGCGGTCGGATCGCACCATACTTCAGCAGACGATTTGCTGTCAAAATGTGGTGCGATCCGAACGCCGGCTTTGGTGACTTCCCCTGCTTTTCCACAGTCGGCAGTCGGATCGCATATGTGCTTACATATGTATATGTATGTATGTATGTATGTATGTATGTATGTATGCATGCATGTATGTATGTATGTACGTACGTACGTACGTATGTATATATGCATGCATGCATGCATGCATGCATGCATGCATGCATGCATGGATGGATGGATGGATGGATGGATGGATGGATGGATGGATGGATGTAAATTAATGTGTATATATATATATATACGAATGAAAAACTGACCGAATTTGGAGGATGCTCCGGAAGAAACGATGAAATTTTCAGAATGCCCCGTACGCTAATGCGATTTTTTTCGAAACAAAATTTGCAGGACGCTCGGCACGGGAAAGCGATTTTGAACGAACAATCGACAAAATTTTCAGAATGCCCCGCACGGGACCGCGATTTTCTTCAAAATTTTCAGAATCTCTGCACTGGAGCGCGATTTTTCTCCGAATATTCAGGATGCTCCGCACGGGAGCGCGATTTTCTTCAAAATTTGAACGAAGAAGACGAGCTTGAGCGGAGCAGCCCAGTATAGAATCAGTATAGGTTCCATCGACTTAATCGCTCAGTTTTTGGAGGAGTCGCGCAACCTATACCGAAGCTATACTGGAGTGCTCCGCTCAAGACCGCCCTTTTGAACGAAGAAAGCAACCTCGAGCGAAGTACACCGAGACTCGGTCAGTATAGCTCCAGTATATAGGCTTCCTCGACATTATCATTCATAGATGATCAAAATATTCCGTATGCTCCGCACCGGAGCGTCATTTTCATAGAAATCGATGAAGACAAATCGAGGAAATTTGGGGATGCTCTGCACAGGAGCGCGGGTTTTGAAGATATAAAGACGATAATAAAAATGCAAAAAAAATCCGACTGTCTCGAGCGAGAGCGCGATTTTTGAGCAAGCAAAAATTGGAATTTTGAGCATGTCCCGCATGGAGCGCGACTTTCGAGAATCGGGGCGCGACCCGTTCGGTTACAGCTTTAAAGGGAGAGCGGCCTCTTTTTGAGAAAGCCATCATAGAACGACGACTTTTTTGAGGATGCTCCGAGCGAGAGCGCGACTTTAGAACGATTTAGGGCGCGTCCAAAATGGTTGCGCCACGCAAGAGCACGAGGGGTGGCGGGCGACTCCACAACAAACAACTACAACCATACAGAGAATGTGGGGAATAATCTGGATCCAACAAAAACGGTCGTGCAACATATGCCCAATTAATCCAGAAGGTGCAGGAACTCAGAATTCCCTAAACCTCCCCGGTACCCCCTAACAGTACTAACAATCATAATAGTACTTAAAGTAATTAGAGTCATAATAGTAATAAGAATCAAAATAGTACGAATAGAAAAATAACAACAATAGCCCTAATGAGGATTCCTGAGGCTACCCAATACCCCCCTTGGACTCAACCCCCTTGGGGACATCGTAGCCAGAAACCCTCAATTTCGAAAGATATCCTCGAGTGACAAGTACAGTAGCGCGGCGCTGCTAAACTCAACAATCCGTGTGCGAGCTTCTCAAAGTCTTCCCTCATGAGGTTCCCGTGCTCCCTACACATCCGTAGGGTGACCCAATTGTGAGAACACCCCATATGGTGGTACTCAAAACAGAATGACCTTTGTACCAGAACCTAGAGGCACACAGCGAGTCACTAATGAGGGTTCTGTAGAGCGTCTACTTTGTGAAATGTTCATGTCCGGAAGTACTTGAAAGCATCATCGTCAATTCGTGTCGCAGAAAATGTTCGGGCTGAATTTAAGGAAATCGTTGGGCTCGTCTGTGTGGCCTGAAGAAAACCATCTAGACCAAAACTGATCTTAAAGACACCACCACGAAATAGCTTCATTCAACGAAACTAAATACAACAACTACTCGAGGGATTCAGCCTTGCTACCGCAAGGCCTGAAGACTCTGTAGGCACGATATTTGTTGCTGCTCAAGCCTTGACCCCTGCAGTAGCTGCAAAAAAAAAATAAACAAACAAAACCCACAAGGCAATCATTCAGTGCAGGCGATCTGGCATCAAATAGCAAGATGTTGGGCTTGATTCGTTCTAGTGATTCACTCAAAGTCTTCCGCAGCCTCGTGCGCATGCCCGTGCTTCACAGCCTGCTGCGCTTCCTGGAAAGACTAGGTTGTCAACATTCTCCGTGGGGAGTTAATGTCTAAAGAAGTATGGACTAGGGCTGCGCATGCAAAAAAACAAAGTTCCACGATTCAGGGTAAGGGTGAGGGGGTAATGTTTGAGCCTGTACTTGTCGCACGTGTTTCCAAAGGCGCTGTCTGCATAATACAATTCCCGAGATTCAGTGTTCAGTGTTCAGAGTTGCTGGTCAAGGATTGACGCATGTAACTTATGGATCTGGGTTTTGAGTAGCTCTGGCTATCCATTGGTCACGTTCTGATGAAGACTGATGCTCACCAAGTTCTGCGCTGCAACGACTTCGCTGTAAGAGCCCAGAAGCCGTCAAGTAGGGATGTAGCTAGAGAGCAAATCTCATTACCCGCGCGAAGGCACCCAAGTAGCACGTTATCTTTCTTTGTACGCACAGCGGGTGGGGAGCGACCAAAGGATAGTCATCGAAACTTGCCTGGCAAAAATGGAAACCTTTTGAATTGAGCCACGCCATCTCCGCTTGTACATCCCAGCCCCACCCCTCCAGCACCTGACACCTGCGTTGAACTGCACATCCTTGCGGAACCCCTACTCCACGTTCCAATGCAACTTCAGATGATGAACGACGTCTGCATGAAGACTCTGTAGGCACGATATTTGTTGCTGCTCAAGCCTTGACCCCTGCAGTAGCTGCAAAAAACAATACACAAGCAAAGCCCACAAGGCAATCATTCAGTGCAGGCGATCTGGCATCAAATAGCAAGATGTTGGGCTTGATTCGTTCTAGTGATTCACTCAAAGTCTTCCGCAGCCTCGTGCACATGCCCGTGCTTCACAGCCTGCCGCGCTTCCTGGAAAGACTAGGTTGTCAGTATTCTCCGTAGGGAGTTAATGTCTAAAGAAGTATGGACTAGAGCTGTGCATGCAAAAAACAAAGTTCCACGATTCAGGGTATGGGTGAGGGGGTAATGTTTGAGCCTGTACTTGTCGCACGTGTTTCCAAAGGCGCTGTCTGCATAATACAATTCCCGGGATTCAGTGTTCAGTGTTCAGAGTTACTGGTCTAGGATTGAAGCAGGCTTGATTTGTTCTATTGGCTTCTTGAGCAAAACCCTAGAACAACCCAACATGAGGGAACACCCCAGGCAATCATTCAGGCTCCTATATGACGCTATGCGGTTTAGGGTTTAGGGTGTACGGCGACGACATGTCAACGCAATTCATGGTCTGGGGTGTGAGGTCTTTCTCTGACGCTATGTGACCCAGGGTTTTCATTTGTGCTCTGCCCATTTGCACACCCAAACATATACACTCACCAAAATCACTGAAGAATCCTATATACACGTACAAAACACATGTAAAAATCCTGTATTTACCCGAATCCCGCTTGCTCACTTACATGTTGAAGTTGACCCTCCAGTATTCTCCAATCCCCAAACCCTTTGCCATGCCTGTAAACCCCTTCGAGATGACCTTGAGCTTCCATCTCACTATTCTCTCTCGTTTGATTCTCCATTCCCTGGGTATAATAAGCCCTATAATCCTCTATAAATGCAGATTCCATTTCATGTTCCATTTGATTTTCTATTTGCTTGGGTAAAACCAAACCAGGGAAATTGCACGCCGAACTCACGTGGAATACAGATGGCGCCTGCGAGCTTCTCACTATGGGGTCCCAGGGTACGTAAGACCCCCTTAGAAAGGGGACATAGTGGGGATGACACAGGGATGATGGGAAAGGAAATCCCTAAACCCTAAACCCTAAACCCTAAAACCTGAACCCTAAACCCTAAACCCTAAACCGCGGTCATCGGGTGTAGGGTCTAGGGTTGAACTTAGGGTTCAGGGCTTAGGGTCTAGGACCGTGTCAATCCTGCGGAATTTCCAAGAGAGTACGCAATCATGAATCTCTAAAAACAACTAGTAGGAATCCTACACTCTTAGTCTGCAATTGGAACCCTGATAGTTTAGGGGTTTAGGGTTTAGGTTCAATCCTTGGCTGTTCAAATGTTGTTGACTAAATCCCAACCATCGAGAGAGAAAACATGGAAACTTTTTCATGGATCAGTGTTTCAATTCATTCGAGCTGAATCGCTTCACAACCACCCTGTCCCTGCCCTCACTTGGCCAAGCCCTAAACACTAAAGCCTCAAGGCGAGCTACACATTACAATTACTTCGGGTCCCATTTCTCATTTTCCTTAATCTCAAAAATTTAGACTTTCAGGCTCAAAATGACACCCCACACCCTAAGTAATTGTACTAAACCTTAAACCCTAAACCCTGAACCCCAAACCTCAAGAAATTCAACCAAACTCCTCAAGCGCTTCTGGCTCTGCACAGCAGCCACACCCTCAATTGAGTGAGCATTCAGATATTGTAAGAGCATGTTTAAGATGTAGGGTTTAGGGTTTAGGGTTTAGGGCTTAGGGTTTAGGCAAATTGTACTACAGGGGTTCATCTGTGCGCAGAATTATGGGCTTGCCCTCACAGATAGCCATCTGGAACACCCTGCCTAAAGCCTAAACCATGCTTGCATAATGACTATGAGGAGCACATATTTTTGGTTGACACTGTGCCATACCTTGAATGGAACTTTACCAAGAATGGAGAGCCAACATTCTTTGCCACTTAAAGAAACAAAGAACGGAAAGTAGAATAAGAACTTGATTTTTATATTGGTCTATGGGAAGATCTACGAAGGTTATTATGAGCTTGGGGAACTGCTCTCCATATTTAGGATACACTAGCCTATTGAAGAATGCCATGTTCTTTGAAACCCTAAACCCTGAACCCTAAGCCCAATACAATGTTGCAGGTTGGCACTCAATATGGAAGAAGGCTTCAGGAGTTCTTTAGGAAAAAATGGGTTGATAGTCGGTTATCTAGACTTAGGAGTGGAAGGAACCTTTGAATGAGTGTTGGATAACTTGGGTGTGTGAGCGAAACCCTCCTTCTTGAAAGTGTCCATGTGCCTCAGCAAGAGATCTGCAAGTAAGTTTTGGCCTGGAAGATGGTATACAGTGGGCAGAATTTACCCCGGTCCATGGCATTTAGGGAATTTAGGATTTAGGGTTTATGGTAAGTTTGAGGCAAACTTCGAAAATTTCTGGCTCAGGATGTAGCGATAAACTTCCTAACAGCCTCATAAGGCTGACATCCTCTTCAAGACTTTCCAGTGGAGCCATGTAACAATACTAGTATGAAGTACTGTATACCGTATACCCTGTCAGAGTTACGACTGCGGGTCACGCTGCGGAGGAGGAAATCTCATACCACCCTGTTTATCTGATACCCTAAACCCTAAGCCCTTAACCCTTAGGGAACCAGAAGGGAACCCTTAGGGAACCCTTAGGGAACCCTTAGGGAACCCTTAGGGAACCCTTAGGGAACCCTTAGGGAACCCTAAACCCTAAGCCTTCAACCTGTTAAGGTTTAGGGTTTAGGGCTCCGGGATCCCAAGAGGTGTAAGAGTTCCCCCTTCCACCAGAGGCTTCAGAGTCGTAGCTGCGGGTTACCTGTAGGGTGTAGCCTGAAAGTATTTAGGCTTCAGGGTTTAGGGATTTCAGGTCGAGGGATTTAGGGTTTGGATTTAGGGATTCAGGGTTTAGGGCTTAGGTCCTGGGATCTACAAGATGAGCTGCTGAGCCTCACATCCTGAGAACGGAGATTTAAAATCCCGAGTTTCATCCCCCCAAGAATGAATATCCCCACTGACCACCCTGTTTTGCATTTTATCTTCACAAGAAAACACAGACTTATTGACACCCCTAAACCCTAAACCCTAAACCAACCCTAAACCCTAAACCCGAAACCCCTAAACCCCTAAACCCTAAACCCTGAACCCTGAACCCTGAACCCAACAGACAGACTGCTGCTCAGGAGCCTTTCACTGTAACCTGCCCGTTGCTATCCAGCTTGATGTAGGACTCCCTTCAAAGCTGTTTAGGGTTTTAATGGGTTTAGGGTTTAGGGTTTAGGGTTCAGGGTTCAGGGTTTAGGGTTTAGGGTTTAGGGTCAGGATTTTAAAGGGATTCTGGGGTCCTTTTATATGGGATTCTATAATGATGATTTTGCGAAATACCCACATGGCCTAGAGTTTGGGATGTCAGGGTCTTCTTGGAGCGCCAGGATAGGTCAATAATCAGAATAACCATAAACCCATTTTGTAGTTGGAGGTATACCTGTAAATACTAAGCCCCGCTGACGCTCCTGTGGGGATGGGCGTTTAGGGGTTTAGGGCTTCAGGTTATGAGCTCAATGACTCAGAGCTTCCCACGAACCTGGTGGATTGCAGATGGCAGATAAGCCAGTAACCACTGGTCATGGTTCATGATCCAGGTACGTTGGGTCCTGATCATGAATATGATCCAAATGTTAATGCGTGGGTGACGTACCCAACAAGGTAGATACATAATGAGAAACTAGTGCTAGCTATCATGTATGGTTGAGAGCCCACACGATATTACCTGGCTATACCCTGGGCTTTCCCCACGTAGTTGAAGGTTAAGGCTTGGGGCCTGGGGCCTATTCACAGTTTTAGGGTTTAGGGTTCAGGGTTTAGGGTTTACGGATTTCAGGGTGACCCAGTTCTATGCCCTGCACCCGTCCTTTTCCTAGAATGCCATCGTACAGCCCTCTAAGTCTTACACCCTAAACCGTGTGGCTGCATGGTCCAGAAGCCTAAGCTCGAAACACTAGACCCTAAACCTCAACGGGGTCTGGGGGACTATGTAACTAGCATTCATGTTGCATGTACCTGGGTTGCTGTTAAGGAACTTAACTTAAGTTACTCTATTGGGGAAACCCTAATATTTACTATATATACCCAGTATGGTAACTTAATTTAAGTTCCTTAACAGCAACCCAGTTGCAGTTTG
>CAJNIZ010024858.1:40247-56927 GCA_905231905.1 Symbiodinium pilosum
TTTAGAGTTTAGGGTTTGGGGTCAAGGGGACTTAGTAAGTATACTTTCAACCCGTTATAAGCGATATAACAACCCAAGCTATCCTTATAGTCCCCCTTAAGTAGATAGAATATGGCTTTGGGTATTTTATAATAAGATCCCCATATACTCCATATTCTATCTACTTAAGGGGGACTATAATACTAAGCTACTTAGTGAACCCTTGGTATCGGAGCAAGGATTTTATCGGCAATGCATCATTAAAATCATCCTGTCGTATGGGGTGTACAGTGGGCTTAAGGCGCAACACAATCCAGATGCACCTTTTTGTAGGATTTTGGTACTGCACACATACAGGAAAAAACGCCCTGAAAAACATCCAGAAGCTGGCCCTGTTGCTTCCTCTACACCCTGAAATTAGATTCCGGGGAGACTGACGCTTAAGAGTGGGAATTGATCCCTGAGGCTTCGTTTCAACATTGGCAACCTTCCGGATTTCTCCAAAGCCCAGTCACTTAGCCTTGAGTTTAGGGTTTAGGGGCTGAGGATTTAAGATTAAACGAGTGTGTGAGTTGGTGAGTTCGTAAGTGAGGAAGCGACCAGCTGCACGAGGTTGGACATGAAGGATGCCTTGCCTGAGGCGCCGATCCCTCTCGGCTTCTCAAGAGGCTCCGCACGTCATTGCCCCCATCCACTTTGCGTTCACGATGGTGAGGAAATAAAGTAACCAGCAAATGGCACAGAGATGGATTAAGGGCAAACAGCGTGCCATTTTTGCAGAGGTTCTTGCGACAGTGGCACTTCCCGAAGAGGGTTTCCCTTCAGGGTACTGAGCCATGCAAGCAACGTTGCTTCTGCGTTGCACCCTGCCTAGCCGTGTGCCAATGTTGGTCAGCACGCTTCTGCGCAGAAGTGCATATCGCGATCCGTGCCGCACCTTTCTTTCCCGAGTATATACTCAGTCACCGCCTTTCCTGGATAAGGCAGGTCACATGACAATTTGCCCTCAGACTGAGCAGGTGAAGGCCAGAGCTGTGACCAACACCCGCCTCAGACAAGGGGGAGCTTAGGATTACTACTATAGTATATTGGGGTTATATTATATAGGGATTATATTGGGATAATGGAAAAGAAAATGGAAACTACTATAGTATATTGGGGTTGTATTATGTACTCTCTTCAGGTGATGGAAACTCGAGCTTATGTCAAAGAGCCCTTGGAGGCCTCGGGAGCCCTGGAGTCTCCGTGGTTGCGAGATCCTCAAACCCAAAACCTCAGAGCTAAAATCTGTCTAGGGTTTGGGGGTCTAGGGTTTACGGGTTTAGTCGTAGAGCGTCCAAAACTATGGCCAGAGGTTCCATGCCTGTGCTTATGGAAAGAAGGAGACTTGTCATGTTGATATGCCTTCAGAACTACCTGGCAGTCCACCACAAATAAAAGAAAAGCAAACCCAGCAAACCGCGTCAACTAGAGTCGGAGGTCCCCAAAAGCCCCAAAGGCTCTGCAACTTTGTCAATCAACCCCTGGTGCCTGCAACCTCAACCATATAAGGTTGATGGTTTAGGGTTTGGGGTTTAGGGTTTAGAGTTTGGGGTTTAGGGTTTAGGTTTTGGGGAATCCACAGGCAGTTGCAGCCCCAGCGGCGTGCTAAATGCAGCCAGGGTGGCAAGGTGATCCGGCCCCAGTGCATGCCTCTACTATAGAGTTGTAGGGTTTAGGGCTTATGGTTTAGAGGGTTTGGGGTTTAAAGGTTTAGGCTCAGCCCCAAGGTCCCCTTAAGCCTCCCTTGAAACCCTCCTAATTACTGCATGGCTAGAAAGCCTGAAGCCATGACAATTGCCCAACTACTTACCCTAAGGCATAACAGTTGCAGGGAAATCATATTCGATTGTTTTAAAAAAACAAAGTTCGACCCCGACACAACACCTGAAAACATATTGCTTGTAAAGTCTTTGCGGTGATGAGAAACATCCTACCAAGTCTGAACATAGGGCACCGCAAGTCACAGCAAAACCAGGACTTTTGCCAAACAAAAAATTGGGAACCGGATCCCAAGCGAAAGCCATGTTCGGCTCTTGTCTGACTTTGAAGCAAGCAGCACACAATAGCCGAGGACGTGGAGATCTTGTCGTTTGCATAAGTGAGGGCCCAAAACTGAACCCCAAACGACCATCATCATCAATACAAGGACTCCCTCTTTTCGGAAAACTCCATATGGCCCAAGTTGTCCTTCCTGGTACCCTCTACCCAGCACCTCCATACTCCTAGACCCCAGGATGTAGCAACGTAAAAAAAGATTAAGCGCTTCTTTCTTCTTGGGTGTTATATGGCGGCTACCATACCTGCCTTCCCTACTAACAATTACGTCCAAGAAGTCATGAGTCATGAGGCCAAAACCCAGTCCCGAAACCACTCAAGGTCGGCAAAAAAACGCACGGCGACGATTATGAAGAAAGAAAATGAAGCCTTGAAGGATTAGCTGGAAGTTGCCCTAGCAGAATTAACTGGAGGCTTTACCAAAACAGATCCCCTTATCTACACCCAAAAAAAATACTGGTTGAGAAACCGCCATGGAGTTCCAAATGAACAAGAGCCCCAGGAGCAAGCCCCCGCAGATGACGCCCATTACGCCCGCATGGAAAGTATGCCTTTGCTTGGCTGTTCCCTAGGGTTTAGGGTTTAGGGTTTAGGGTTTAAGGTAGGTGCAACATGAGAGACACGTGTTACAGCAATGGTAAGAGACTACACGACATTACATGGCTATCACTTCGGCTTTTCCCTATCTGGCCCCACACCCCACATGCACATCTACACCACCAGTTTCCATTTGGTTGTTCTTATTATTTTCACTTGATGCTCAATTACCAGGTGCTTCAAACACACTTGCCCACTGCCTTAATATCAGAACCGCCATCCCTAGAGCTGATGACATAAAGTTTCCAGTAGAAACTCAAGAGGGTGTCCTTCTTCCCCCGCCAACCATTCGAAACCCCTCCACTAAATTTTGATCATCTCTGACGCACTTTATTGGCAGGACTGGTGGACTGGGGTTGTGCGAGTGTCTTGGGCTTAGGTTGAAGAAAGATCGTGGCCGGTAAGGGTAATAACACAAAAGTATTAATGAAAGTTATCCTAATCACCATAATATCAATAGTAACAACAAGAACAAAGTTTGAATTCCCTCAGGTTAAGCAGGCCATTCATGAGGGAATCTGCTGAAAATCAGGGTTCAAATATTCAAGGTCCTGAGGTCTCGCGAGGTTAGGGCTAGAAGGTCTTGACTTGAGGGCAGTCGAAGGTTGGGTGCCAGGAGGTCTTTGCATGGTCTTTCATCATGTCAAGAAGCATCCCACCCTAAAACCTAAACCCTAAGAAGACAAGACAGAGGTCAGGGTTTAGGCGATGGAAAGCCAACATCCAGAATTACTCCACGATCAACCTCTCTATGAATTCAAGATGGCCTGGGGAAGCTGATGGGGAAGAAGCAGTTCAAACTGGGGCACGAACATGATGGTTGGGATGTCTGCTGCTCAGTTTCAGGTTACCAGGAGGTTATATCGGGTTATATATGGGTTAAAAGGGGATAATGAGAAAGAAAATGGAAACTAAAGGAAGGTTGAGGCTGCTGTAGTTGACTGACCCCATCACGCACACAGCCTATAGTTGCAGCTCAGGCTGTTGAACACGCTTGTCCAGGGCCATGAAGAATACAATTAGGGTTTAGGGTTTAGGGTCTAGGGTTTAGGGTTTGGGGTGTAGGGTTTTGGGTGTTGAGTTTTGGGTTTGGGTTTAGAGTTTTGGCTGATCTTAGCTTTTACCAACATGAGGGTTTCTCATAACCGGTGTGCCCCTTCAAGACCCTAAAGATACGTAGGGGCTACAAGGGGACTACGGGGTTCCTTCTTAGGCATTTCTGTACGTAAAATATCGAGGCAGCCTTGAAGGAGGCTAGGACCATGTGTTATTATCATTGTCATTATTATGCTTATTATTATGATTATTATTATGATTTTTATTATGACTGTGTTATTATCATTATTACCATTATGAATATTATTCTGGTGATTTTTATTATGACTGTTAATATTGCTATTGCTACTGTTATGTGCTATCGAAATCATCGTCCCTGTTTGGGTCCCTTATACAGTGCTCTCCACGTATATCTTGGTACCCAAATAGGGACCATCATTTTTACAAAGCTTCCATGCGGAGGTTACAAGGCAACGTCGAGGATCCTAACCGCACGAAGACTATTTGAGAAATTTCTCATCTACGACCGCTGCGAAAACAGGCGTGGTATGAGTCTGAACCATGTTCTGAAAGCATCCGCTGAAAGTGCAAATGGCAAATTCGCTACAACACTGCAGTGTAGTTTTTCAGGTGGACAAGTTAACAAGTAGGTGCCCTTACATCAGGCTCATATAAAGCTTAGATGGGGCGACTCGGTAGCGTACAGGGCTGTGTAAGGTTTGTGGGGGAAACTCCCCACCTGATGTATCCTTGAAAAACCTGCGTTTGTTCAAAACTCCAACCATTGCAGCACCATACAAATTTGGAAATTTCCAAAAATAGGGTGACCTCAATACAGCCCACAAAAACGATCCTTATTATTGGGACCCCATAAAAGGTACCCCAAATTTTGGGAAAGCCTAAACCCAAAAACCTCTACATATAAATATATATTCACTTATTTGTATGTATCTTTAATTCTATAACCCATTTGAAGGGTACAGAGGCCTGCTGCTTTTTGAACCCCTCAAACCACAATAGGATTTAGGGGTCAGGGTTTAGGGTGTATTAAGGGTTCAGGGTTTAGGGTTAAGAGTTTCAGGCGCTCGCTACCTGCTGACATGCTGACAGCAGTGGAGGCGGTCTGCATATACCCAGACTAGCATGGAACCCCACAAAGGCTCCATAAAGGCTACCGTCCTCAAAAAAAAGACAGCTCTTTGAGGTTCCATCTAAGTATAGGGTAAGGTATGTACCCAAAACCCAAAATCCTTTTATACCCCCTATATGATCCCTATATACCTTGGGTAGCTCTGGCTCTGAACCACGCAATCTCACCTTGCAACTTCAACTCCTACAAGACCCAGCCTATAGCATGAAACCACCAGAACTTTGCTGACAGAAGGCATAGCCAAGCCATGTGCAAAGAGCCTCATGCAAACCAGTTGGGCTTGTTGGCAAAAAAAAAAAAGGTGCATGTGAGTCAGCTGAGGCATACATCGAACAGTCTTTCTCAAGATCCGTCTGAAGATCTGCCTGCAATCCTTAGCCCCACGCCCATTACATGCACCTCCTACTTGGAGGTTCACGCGGGGTTTTGGGTAGATGTACTCGTTTAGGGGATAGAGTTTCCGGCTTAGGGGTTCAGGTACTCCTTCAACAAACCCCACTCGGAACCATTGTTTTGCTCCACAGCCTTCAGCGTTCCACGGGTTCCACAGCGACATAGTGGAGTGGAATGCGAGTACTTGGAGGGTCAGGAGGACTTCCCCTATAAGCCATATAGTAACCCTAGTTATCCTCATTATTGACCTAGGCTTGAGTCCCCCTGACCCTCCAAGTAGCCTTCCCTAAGTAGAAGGCAACCACAGAAAAGACCATGAAGGCTATTTGCCTTTGAACAGAGATCGTGCGGGACTTTATGTTAATCTGGGCAGAGTCTTGGCAAAGATTAGGTAAGGGTTATTCGTTGCAGACTTTAAGAATTACCTTGTGGGAGTAAAGGAGGCGGTAGTAAACCATTGAGCGTCAGGGATTCCATTAGGTGCAAAACTCTTGGAAATGTTCCCCTGTACGGCCTGTACGTTCCATGTGCTTCTGTATCAACTTCACGTCAAACAACAATCTCTCTTAAGACCCTATTCCAATTGCATAAGCCCCTACACATGGTGCTTTCCGCAATCCCTGTGCTATGTCCATCAAGCCTATTTATGAGTTTTGCAAGACAACCCTAGAAGCCAATGTGGGTAGCTGGAAATACGCACACTCGTGCCACTTTTTTCTCAGGTACACTAAACCAAAAGGCTCTGTAAACGATACCCTTTTTTGACAGCCACACCAACAAGACCCCAGAACGACACATCCCCCCAGCGCGATCCCGTGGGAGAGTCTCGAGCAGGTTCCGGGTCAACTTTTTAAGGTTTAGGGTTTGCCCCTACGGGAAATCGTGCAGAAACGCCAAAAGCACAGAAAGTCAGCGAAAGGACCCTAATTTTGGCAAAACTCCAAAATACCTGCCCCTAAACAATAACCAAAAGCCCAAAGACCTCCTCTAACCCAAAACCCTAAACTCTAAACCCCATATCCCATCCTCATTACTACTATTATTACTATGATTTCTAATATAGTACTATTATGACGAACATTATCATTATTAGTCCCCAAACCTAAATCTCTACATCCGCAACCCAAAACCCCCATCAATCCTGAACCTTACACCCTGGAGCCCAACAGCTTAAACACTGAAAGCCCCGAAGTCCACCCTAAAATATAATAGTAATAATATCATAATAATAGTAACAATAATATAGTAATAATAATAATAATCATATAATACTAATAATAATAATAATAGTAACAATATGAAGACAGGAGGCATGTCCTGGCCACTTAATGGGCTCAGGCCTCAGTTGATGTGAGGAGTAGGCTTAAGGGTTCGCAGTTTAAGGGTTTGGGAGTTTTAGAATGCCAGGTCCCGGGCTTTAGGTCTTTGTGTCTTTATGCCTTAAAAGTTTGGCAGTCCACGATCTAAGCTTTAGAATTTATGCTTTGGAGAAACCAGGTAAAATGTGAGGCTTAGATCTTATTGCGGAAGGTTTAAGGGCTGGTTTAGGGCGGGGCGGGCGCCGCGTAGGGTCTCATGCACATAAGGGAAACCCTGAGCCTTAAACCCTAAACCCATTCACATAGGGCGGGGAGTATCCTTGGGGATCCACGGCTATGCGAGGATCATACTTCCAGGAAGCTGGGGGATGAAGAATTACAGCAGTCCAACTTTTCTTCTATTACTCGGATGCCCATGGGACTTAGTAACTACTTATAATTGATTATAATTAAGGTTATAAGCCCAATTATACGTAGTTATTAAGTTCCCATGGGCATCCAAGTACTATTAGTACTAGTACTAGCATTTGTCCAAGAACTCAGCCTGCACCCTTTGCCGTCTCAGAGCTTGGGGCGCAGAGTTTTGCCACTCAGTGCACATCTATTGGTGATAAAAGTTTTAAAAAAATGGATGTAATGATGAAAAGAATAATACTGGTAGTGACAATAGCAATAAAAGCAATGAAAATATAGTTATAGCACCCCCAACCCTTTCCTAATTGTTGCGTGCCTGCTTCTACTCCTGGGGGCCTGCACGTAGACAGGTAGACGGAAGGCTGTGTGTGGTCATCGTAGGTAGCCACATCGCGGACATCCATTTGACAGCTGCTTTTCACTACAAAGCCGCTATCCTCCAACGCAGAAAGTACACGAGTCTCTGCACAGCATAAGCTGCAGCTTAAAATTCCCGAGGCTCATTGCAAGAATATGGCAACAACCCTAAGCTACAAGGGTTACTCCCACACTCCTTCGGCCCAGCCAGTTTACCCTAGTGGGTCTACTGTCCTCCGCTTGTCACCCTCTACGGCTAGCATTGAAGAACCTCGCCAGTGTGGATGGTTGTACAACATATCTGGGCAGAGAGGTGCCCTTGGGTTTGGAGTGAAGGGCCTTAGGGCGTCGGGTTTGGGAACAGGCTAGGCATCCTAAACTGAAGGGCCCCCAACTTGCGCGATCTCTTGACTTAGTAGGTCTACCCACTGTCCCCAAGAATCCCCATCATGAATCCCATAACCCCTGCTACTAAGAAGACTTACTAAGTCAAAATTACCTTCAAGAACGCGTAGCTTAACCGCTACCTGTCGCCTCTACGTACAATCCCAGAAATCTCCACAGCTGCCATCGCTTCGCAACCCTTTCGCGATTTGTTGTGGTTGGATCAGCGGGTTCAGGTCCAGGGTTTTATGGCTTGGGTCTTTGATTCAAAGAATCCTATACCTCCTCAGTTCCCTCTAGAAAGCTCACATAATTCACAAATGCCTGCGGAATACCTCAACCCTGAACGCCCAAGCCTTGAAGTCTGAAAATTTCACCCTGAGCCCTCAACCTTAAACCCTGCATGCTTCAAACCGAAACCTCATCCAATACCAAATATAGTCCGCCTTGAGTAGATAGAATATGGCTTTGGGTATATTATAACAAGATCCCCATATGCCCCAGATTCTATCTACTTAAGGGGGACTGTAACCCCATATTCAGACCCGGCGCTTTCACAGCTGAGTGGTTTGGGGGTTAATTAGGTTTATCCCACCTTTGGAAGCATATGTGCTTCATTTTGAAAGTACATGTCCCCAAAATGAGCGGTTCCATAAAAACTAAAAACAAGGCTTACAGTAGCCTCGCCTTTAGCATCCCAAGAACTTCCGTCGTTATCTTGAGTCAGATGCAAGGTTCAGGGGCCTTTGGTTAGCTGGGCATGGCGGAATGGAAAAGAAAATGGAAACTACTATAACCCTAAACCCTAAACCCTAAACCGTATTTAGCGAGTACCATAAGGGTCCATTCCTTCATTCCTAGCAACCCACAGGCCAGCTTTGGCATTAGCTTCGCATGGGCGCTTGAGGACTTTGGGCTTATATTCCCCCTTAAGTAGATAGAATATGGGATATATGGGGATCTTATCATAGTCTGCCCAAAGCTATATTCTATCTACATAAGGGGGACTATAAAGTTGAGGTTTCAAACAATCCTTCTTGAGCGGGTCCTATTGATAGTCGATCCTTGATTCCGAATCTGAAGAACGAATAAGCCCCCATGGATGCCACAACACACAAAAGAAATGCTTGCCGCCCAGGCGCGGGTCAAGGAATGCTGGTTTATATGGAAGGCAGTGTGATACGCTCTCTTTTTGGCTGGAACTACTGCCGGGCATAGGCGAAATTCAAGGCAATGCCACCACACCCCGTCCAAAGTCCCGCCGCTAATACACTGAATGATGGCACTACGTGGCCGGGGGCAAGAGATTCAAGGGTAGCTGTGGTCAAGGTAAACTACGACATGTTAGCATAACGTCACTCACAGGGGAGATTATTGGAATTTGACTGGATATGACTTAAAATTCCCCACCTAGGGGCAGCACCTCTGTAAAAACATTTCCGGTGTACCAAACCGGGACCCTAATTTTGGAAACTACACTAAACCCTAAACCCTAAACTCAAAACCCTAGATGGTAGCCTCCAATTTCTTTTCCATTGCCCGAAATTTAGGAGGAACCCCGTATCCTTCGACCCCTAAACCCTAAACCCTAACCCCTATATACCCCTATGGAACCCCAATATCCCCCTTTAAAGGCACCCAAAATGGGACCCTAATTTTGGGAACTACCCAATGAGCCTACGGTTGGCTGTATGGGACTCAGCCTTCATGGCGGGATGGTAGGCGCCCTTGCAGGGTTTAGGGTTTAGGGTTCAGGGTTCAGGGTTCAGGGCTTAGGGTTTAGGGTTCAGGGTTTAGGGTTTAGGTGTAGGGTATGTGCCAGGTAATTATCAACCCCAAGATTAAGGGCCTATACTAGGGGCCCATCGTCTTAAATGAAAACAAGTCCCTAGGATGTTTGGCAACTACACGCCTGCTAGGTGCATTGGTATTATGCATGCTTCTCAAAGTTTCAGATTCTACGCGATCTCTCTGTATTTATTACGATACTTTGGGAGTTTCCAAAGTCTAGGGTCCCCCCACATACACCCGAATGTACTACAAGCTCTGCCACGGGACAATTCACGTCACATATACACTTGCCACTATTCCTCGGAAACCTTACTTCGAGGTATTCAAAACAGAACGAAAGCCCTGGTTCAGGCCTGCCCCGGTCAAACTGGAAGCTGGGTTCAGCTTTAGGGGTCATACTTGTAGGTTGTGTCTGGCCATCTTGGGGCGAATTCACCGCATGAAGTTGAGCCTGTCTATCGTAACGTCGTGTTCTCAAACTCTTCAGTATGAAGCCAAAGCAGCCATTTCTGAATAGGACCCTCCAGAGAAGCATCGTTGCTTTGAGGCATGCCTGAATTGGGACTTCTGAGGGAATCGTTCATTCGCAATCCTTGCACTACATGGGATAATGCCTGAAACTCAACAGTGGTCTCTCCTGTAGCCCAAGCGAGCCAGTCTTAAGGCAGTCATAGACGCTGTAGACGCACCTGTCTTTGCTGCGACTTTTGTCTCATCGCATGACAAGTGTCTATCTCGGTCTAAGCACGTAAATATATGGCAAGATCACCGCGTGAGTCGCGATTCACTCGCAAGTTGTCATCCAAGTAGACGGACACCTGAATGGCCAATGGCTGCGTACCCAAACCAGTACCATGATGAGCAGTCAAAATTATGGTCGCCCTGGAGGTCGTCTTCTACGATAGGTTGAGCTGGTGCTATAATAGGGGACCCTTTGTGGGAATGCCAACTGTCCACTGTCCTAGCAGGAACGGAGGGCCTAGGTACGCAGACAGTAGTGAATAAACGTTATATCGATGTGCCCTTAACACAACCTATACACAAAAGCGCGATATCCTCATATGCACTTAGCCGCAACATATACCATCTCACCCAAAACTTGCCTTTGGTTACCTAGGAATGAAGGAATAGATCCTTATAATCCGTTCTGATTGTGTTATAATGTATGATGAGGTTTCCCAACGGAGGTACCATCGTCTGTCCAAGGATTTTCTCGTTGATGTCCTGATATCATCCCTTACAACCCTTTACAACACTCCCCTAATCCGTAAACCCTATATATCTCTCACTGTCCCTATTCACCCCCCAGTTTCCATGCACCCCATAGTTTCCATGTGATTTCCCTCTTTTGCTGTGTGATCTTCCATTCCTTGCTAGGACCTGATACGTCTTAGGTGGACCCCCACCAGTAATAGCGACTATAAAGCACAATGGTGGTTTTGTTAGGGTCCTGGCATATTCCTATTTTACCACTCTTATTACAGAGTGGGAGGGTCCACCTGATATGTGTGCAGCTTGCCTGGATTTCATGCAGCAAGGCTGCCAATAACAATCCAAAACAGTCCAGCAGAAAGCCGACGGAGGAAACTTCCCGACCCAAAATCCTCAGGCCCAACAGATCTAAGCTCCGTATCACAAGAATGCAAAAATCCCAACATGAAGATAAGAATAATGATAAGCTGCATATGTGGGTTCCCTAACCACCACCCTCCACCCCACTGCCGCTGCTGAGTCCACCACAAACCAGCCAGCACCTGAATGAAGTTTAGATTTGTCAAGCATCTTATACCTTACTTGGATGCCCATGGGACTTAGTAGCTATTAATACTTGGGCCTATAACCCTACTTATAATTGGGGTAACCCCTGTAAGCCCATCTGGGGTGATTATAATTAAGGTTATAGGCCCAATTATAAGTAGTTACTTAGTCCCATGGGCATCCAAGTAGGCTCATTATATGAAGGCCTCTCCATATTCCTAACATACCTCTGTTAACCGGCGGCGGCCAAACCCAAGTTATGTCTCGGGACAGGGTTTAGGGTTTAAGGCTTGTTGGGAGTAGTGGGATTCATATTAAAGAATCATGCAGGAGTTGTAATAACAACAATAATGCCTAGGATTGCTCTAGCGCTTAAGATCTGAAAATGTTTCCATAAATCCGGGTCCCCCTTCTGTGATCCAAATGATATTCTCCATCCTATTGGGAATTCCAGCCTAACATCTACCCAGACCTCCCAAATACCCGCTATGTTGGGATCAAAGGACATTGTTATGGGTGTTTGGTAGGCTTCGGGCTGTGGACCTAGGGTTTCCCGAATAAATGCCACTATACGAAGGGATCCCAAAGGGTCTGTGGCTTAGGTTCTACGGCGTGGGGCTCCAAGGAACCCTTTAGGGTTTAGGGTTTAGTGTTTAGGGATGAGTCCAGAACAATAATGTCCAACCTACTGCAATCATATACATTGCCATTCATCATCTTTATTCTTTAAATGGAAGCCTATAGATGTCCCCAACAATAATGTCACGGGGAACTGGAACTTTCGGAATTCCTCTTCTTCACGGGAGCGGCACTGATCTCGAGCCCAGAACACAAGAAGCCCAGGAAATTCCTAGGGTTTAGGGTTCAGGGTTCAGGGTTTAGGGTTCAGGGTTCAGGGTTTAGGGTTCAGGGTTCAGGGTTTAGGGTTTGGGGCCAGCAAGGACTCCTCAACCCTAAACCCGAAAGCTCTTCACCATCAATTCCACATCCTGATGCAAAAACCGGAAATATCACTAAGCCCAAACAAACCGAGTAGTGTGCATTGTCTTCTCCATTCCTTCTTTCCCCCTGACCCTAAACCCTAAACCCTAGACCCTAAACCCTAGATCCTAAACCCTAGACCCTAAACCCTAGACCCTAAACCCTAGACCCTAAACCCTAAACCCTTAAAGATGAAGTTGTTTCCCATCTTTTTTTCACTTCTTCAGTCCGGTGGTTGGAACCATCATCCCAAGCTCCCGGCCAAAGGGCGGCAGCGGCAATATCAGACCTGGTGAGACCTGAGGCCCTTATTATAGTAGTATATAGAGGTATATGGGGGTGTGTGTATACATATGAGCCATAGTCTAAACCCCTAGTGTCCCCCTTAATAACCCCTGTAGTACTCCGTGTATAATCCCCCATATAACCCTCTTTAAGGAGTTTAGACTATGGCTCATATATGTATGTAAAGGTTTAGGGTTTAGAGTATCAGACCTGGTGAGTGAGACCTGCGGCCTGGCCCTTCTTATATTCTTGGTACATAGGGTTATACAGGGATTTATGTATATACGTGTATATATATATATGTGTACATATGTATGTGTGTGTAGTTTAGGGTTCGGGTTTAGGGTATATACGGGTATATAGGGATATATGGGGATAGATGGGAAGATACGTTATGCCAATAATGGAGAAGCAAATGGAAAAGACAATGGAAAATGAAATCGAGCGATAATTTGAGCCCTTGAGCACACGGCCTGGGGCTTCGGACCTAGGATTTTCTCCAGCTTCTGCAGGATCAGTTTTGGGGAAGTGCTTTGCGGTTTCACAGATGACTCGAGTCATATTTGTGTAAAGAACGGAACAGTATGACTCTCTACTTGGGCTTCTGTCATTTCAGAACTCGGAGTTTAGGGTTTAGGCCGTCTTTATACCCCCCAAAAGGGGGCTTGTGTTGCGGGAACACCAAGCACGGGAAACCCCCGGTCTGACACACTGCCAGCCTTCCGTTAATAGAGACTATGGTTTAGGAATGACACCTCAACTTCACTCAGTTTAGAGTTGAGAGTCTCAAACCCGGAAATCAAGATCACGCTGCCTTTTAGATAGGGGTAGCCATCGAATCAGGGTAGCAAGAGAGCAGCTAGTGAATGGAAAACCTTGAAGAAACCAAGAATCACATTGTACTGGGAACCCCACCCAGGGCCCTCTGGTCTGTGCCCAGCTACTGTAGGGTCCGTAGTAATATCCAACACCATGTTGAGGTCTATGTGAGGTATCCTATGCTACAAATATACAAGAAATATGAAACCAAAATGTTTGTATTTAGGCTACTACAGTACCTAGCTGCCGCAGTCAAGGCATGACTTTTGAAAACTGCGCCCGTGCAAACCCCTTAACTTGCGCTAGGGGGACCGACTGAACCCTCCGAAGATCTGTCTCCCTTCTTAACTCAAGCAAAGCCACAGTCAGCGACGCTCCCACAAAGCGAAAGTCACTTCGGAGCCCAGGAGGGTAGGTCTTGGACAGGGAGAGGACTTACGTGCCCAAATCAACGAGACGTGAACGCTGAGATTTCAACAAGTTTACTGATGAAGTTTGAACTTGTGGAGAGTTGACTCTAGAACTTCTTGCTTTGGGTGGAACACTCAGGGCTCAGGAATTAGGTGCAGTGGAGGGGTTCAGAGGTAGCTGCAGGGGCTCTTGCCGCATTTCATTGGGCTGCGGAACCCGTCTGACCCGATTTTCAAATTCCCTGCTGAAGGCCATTCGTGGATTGTCAGTTTGGGCTTGCGGCTTTCAGAATGAGGTGGATCCTCCCCGCGGACTCCCCAAAAAAGCAATCTCAAACCCGAACCAACATCCCGAAAAGTCCAGAACCTTCAAGCCTTGCCTCTACCCAAATTTTAAAAATTGACCTTCATCCTAGACTCTAGTCCTAGACCCTAAAGCCCGGCACGGAATCCTAAAGCCCAAACAAAGCCTGAAACTCTGAACCAGCAGGAAAAAAATCAAGCAAATAAGTAGTAGGTGCTGTCGGTGTCCTCCGTTCCTCTTCTACAAGAACCCTCAGTAGGACGCCAAGAGAACAAAAAGATCCTCATGGAAGAACCATCTTCAATAGTGGAAGACTTTTACCTCCAAGGTTTTGATGAGATGAATTCATAGCATCAGGATGTATCTACTCGGCCTGGAGGCTCCCATTGACCCTGCAAAAGGAGTACCGCCACTCTACCCACTCCCAACTACTAACCCTAAGCCTCCTCAAGACTCTGCAGAAGGCTTAAACCAACCCTGAAACCACAATCCCCAAATCCTGAGCGAGGAACAGCTGTCGCATCTTCTGGTGGTGCGCCGCTAGACACAGTGCCCTTGACGTCGAAGCGCTTGCCATCCGTAAACACGATGCCTGACTTTTTGGTTGGAAGAGTTCTTCTGGTATCCTGGTAAATTAGAGCTCAAAACTCAAATAGCCATGTCTCCACAGCTTAAGCACGTGGCTCCAAACACGGCGCCACAACCTCAAGGTTCCGGAAAAAATGTCCACTAATATGACACGGAGTGGGCCAAAGAGCAACCAGCTCTGCTCCCTAGTTAAGTTCTCAAGTATGCCCAACAACAAAGCCTACACATCTTTTCTTAGCTTCGGGAAAAATCTGACTGGCAAAGGCTCCCAGGAATTCACTAATCCAAAGTCAACCCCTTGAACTTCGCCAGCTGACAGAACGTTGAACAGCCTCTGTTCCTTGTGATTCAAAAGCTTTGGAATTGTTTTGGACCCCGACGTCTGCAGACATGGCTGAATCGTAGAATGCCAAGCAGCCAATTTAGGGAAACCTCGAGAGCACCTAAACCCGGAACCGCATACTTGTAGGACAGTCCTGTTGGCTATCCTAAAGGAGGGTCATGATTCGATGAGCCTTGTTAGCTCACTGAAAGATTTCAGAGGTGTATGGTGTACGTAAAGCCGAAATATTTGGGCAAATTTTTCCAATCCCCGACATGCTCGTCAAAACAATTCCGAAAAAATGATCCAGACGCGAAAACCTGATGTTTAGATTCTTTAAGGCTTCGGGATTCTTACTGTCCAACAAGCTAAGACCCCAAATCGTCCCGTTTAGCAACCTGAAAGTTGAAGTCTGGAGCTTTAACCCGGGACCCAGGATCCCAGGGCCCAAACTGTTCCCCAATGTCCCAGCACCAGAGTCCAGCTTCTGGTAAACAGAAACACCTCACGGGCAATTTGCTCATCGGCGGGAACCATGCCTATTGCATCCAGCGCGCACCTTTCGTAACCTCTAAGCGCTAAATCCTAAATACTAAATCCCAATCAATATCTCGAATGTTGAGAACCCGCTGCGGCAGTTGTAGCGCTGGTCGTGGTCGTGGTAGCGGCGGAGAAGGCGCAGTAGTGCTAGATATCATGGACTAGCAGTAGTGGTAGTGGTAGTAGACGTACTAGTCGTAACGGTCGAGATACTCGTAACGGTGGTAGTGGTAGTGGTGGTGGTAGTAGTAGTAGTAGTAGTAAGAGTAATAGTAGTAGAGCAGCAGTCATAGTAATAACAATAATAAGAGTAATACGCGCCGTGTTGTTTTGTGGCGGTACATTATTATGGCATTGTGTCTTCGCCACACGCTTGCTGCGGTTTCCTGCAGCTAGACGGGGTCCGAGCCAAGCGCCATAACCGGCATATTTTCAGCTCCTGAAGTCTCGTGGTTTTCGCCATGCCGCATTTTGTCGGCTGTGCTCCAAGTCTGGGCACAAAGCCGAAACATGCCCCAGCTATGCAGGGCAACTGGCCCGTGAGCTGAAAGCCAAGCTGTGTGCGCAGCAGAAAGCACAGAAGGCGCAGAAGGCCATGCAAGCTCGTCGGGTCCGTAAGACTGGCTCAAAACGACTAATGGGGCACTATAAATTGAAATCAGAACTCCTCAACGCTTGGACTAATGGGGCGTAACCTGGACTAATCGGGCGACTATAAAATTCAACTCAGAACTCCTCAAACCTTTGGACTAACGGAGCGTGCCCTGGACTAATGGAGCGACTGTAGAATCTGGATCAGAAATCTTTGAATCCTTGGATCGATTGGGCACGAACAACTCCCATCTACAAAAAAACATAGGTCATGGCGCACAGGCCGTAATGGGTTACGAAACCTATGTCAACATGCTAAACATGCAGAAAAACCGGAAATGCCAGTGTTTCGTGCGTGTGCACTACGACCATAATGTCCAAAACCTGAAGGAAAACCTACCCTCAAAGAACAACAAGATGGGTAGTAGCAGTAGTAGTAGTAGTACTACTACTACTACTACTACAACTACTACTACTACTACTACTAGGTCCCCGGCGGGGAAAAACCCCCCCAAGAAACACAAACACAATGATATCATACAATG
>CAJNIZ010024858.1:58666-77272 GCA_905231905.1 Symbiodinium pilosum
GAACTTCAATTAAGTTACCATGATGGGTATATATAGTAAATAATAGGTTCTCCCCAATATGGTAACTTAGTTTAAGTTCCTTAACAGCAACCCAGCCTACACACTAGCTGGTGCCCTGCCTGTAAGCATGGCAGCCGAAGCTTTGGGTGCCGACGCTTGTGCTGAAGCCAGGCTTGTGGCGAAGTTGTCCATGGACCTGGATGAAACCGCATTCGTTATAATGATATGGCAATGTTCACGATGATGATGATGATGATGATGATGGTAGTGATGATAGTGATGATGAAAGGGTTATCAAATGGTGCCGTAATATAATACGCACATAGAAGTATAGATCTGCAGCAAGCGAGAGAAGGGGCGGTGCGGGCGGCGGCTTGGGAGCTATCCGGGCATAAGCAGGGGACAAAAACCTCCTTCACCACCGAGATCCCTCACCCCTAAACCCCTAAACCCTAAACCTAAAAGACCCTAAACCGTTCCTAAGCATGTAGGAATGCAGAGAAAGTCCTTTGGCAACTTACGAAGCCTTTTATGGGGACATATTTCCCCAATAATCAAGAATGAATGGAATGGAGAATGACATGAAAACTAGGGTTGTGCAGGATTTATATAGGAATATACCAGGGAGATGGAAACCAGGGTCATCTAGGGGTTTATATTAAAGCATAACAGGGATAGCAGCAGATCTTTATCATCTGAGCTGGTCATTTGAGCTTAGTCTAAACTCCTAGTATCCCCCTTAATAACCAGTATAATAATTCCCTAGATAATCCCGTATATAACCCCCTTTTCAGGAGCCTAGATTATGGCGCATTTGGTTGGGATCAGGGCAAACCTCCTCTTGCCGAAACTCCCCGTGCTATCAGAGTTTTTCCGTGTACATTGGGGTTATATTGGGGTTATTTGGAGATAGTGGAAAAGAAAATGAACACTACTATAGTGTGCTGGGGTAAAGGATGATGGAAAAGGAAATGGAGACTACTACATTGGGGTTATATAGGGATAATGGAAAAGAAATGGAAACTACTGTAGTATATTGGGCTTATGTAGGAGTAATGAAAAAGCTAAAAACTGAGCCCTGAACCGACTGAATAAAGCCTCAACCCCACGGCCAAACTGCTTTAAATCTGGTGAGCTTTGCACTAAAGTATAGTGGGTTACAGCTTGAGCCAATCGCCCCAAGTGCGCTGCAAATGTGGATCAACAAACCTCTTCCGAAAGCGCCCCTGCGGGACAAATTTGTTCCTTTACGAGACTTCAAACCGATCCGAGGTCTGAAACTGATGCTGAGACACTCCCTTCAACTGCCACCCACAACCTCTAAATCCAAATCGCTGAATCCTTGAACCCTGGCCATAGCAAGAATTCTGTTCCCCTATATAATCCCGTACAACCCCCCAAGAAATCCTGCGCCCCCCTTGGTACTGTAGGCCTTAACCATTGCAATAGCCCAGCGACCTATGAGATGTGCTCCATGATCCCATCTAAGACCTGTAGATTTCATCCAAATCTGATCTCCACAAGCTACCATGGTGAAGATCCGAAAAGTGTTTCAAGCAATTGGGGTTTTCTTGAAATCGAGTCATGATTGGGGATCTAGAAGTGTGCAGTCAGGCAAGGGTCAAAAAAGGGAAGCCAAGCAGAATTCAATAGGGGGTAGTAGGGAATAAGTAAGGGAAGATTGCATAGCGGGATTATATAGGCATTTTCTTCCCTGAAAACCCTAAACCCTAAACCCTATTAACCACCTGAAACTGAAGGGTCCCCGGGGGATCCTCATGGATCCTTGGCAGGGAGAAAAGGGTTTAGGGTTTGGGGTTCCCGAAAGTAGGGGTACCTTTTTGGTAGGTCTCCATAGTAAGGAGTTCAGCATTTTAGGGTCTATGTTGGGGTTCCCCTATTTTGCCCAATTTTGGGAAACTACCATATAAAGGATGTAACAAGGTTTAAGGATTTAGGGTTCCAGGGTTTTAGGGTTTAGGGCTTAGGGGTAGGGATGTAACAGGATATATGGGAATGCTGCTTAGTTTTTGCCTCAAATAGCAGCCTTAATCCTCGGGTTCGTGGCTTCGGCTTGGGGCTGTTTAGGTTTACAGCTTGAGGGGGGGGGAGGGGGTTGGGCTAAACCTTAAACCCTAAACCCTAAAACCTAAACGCTTCGGTGCCAAAACCACATTGGTCTCTATAAAGCCCGTAACATCTCGAGATCTCCCTACATATCCCCCACATATGTACATCGAAATCCCGATGTATCCTACATATCCCTATCTATCTCTATATCTTTCTCGGGCCAGGGGATAGAAAGCCAAGTCTTCGGCTGCTTCTGATCCGGTGAGGCCGCTGTGCCGCGCTGTGTCTCGGCCTTTAAAGTGCCATAGTCCCGCTTAAGCAGATAGAATATGAAGTATATGGGGACATTATTTTAACATACCAAAGCCATATTCCATCTACTTGAGGGGGACTATAGCCTTAGGCTTTAGGGTTTGAGCGTCCGTCTGTTGAGACTACAGGGGTCCCCCTTAAAGAGTATGTGGGGACCTTGTTGGAAAACTTCTTTGTATGCTTGGAAATCCAGTTCGGGGTTAGTCTTTGCGTGGAAGTCCGCTCTGAAAGGATTATCGAGGGCTTTGTAAGGTTCTTTATCCAAAAGATTGGCGCCATATCATTCGCATCTGCATCCAATGGGCAGTTGAATAACAAAAGCTGCGTGGCTTTTAGGACAGGGACGTGTGCTCTTCTAGAGAGATTGTATAGACCAGCGACTACGATTTGGGAAAAGTGCCCATATTCTAGGATGTCCTTCCTACATCTTAAGCTTGAAGTACCTAAAATCCTGATGGATACAAACGAAGCAGACCCAGAGAATAAATGCAACTTTGGTGTGGGCAGTTACCAACAATTCAAGAGCTAAATGTAGCCCGCGGACAATAAGACCCCTGAACAGGAAGCCGTAAAAGAGGAAATGATTTTGGCGCATCTCCTGAAACATCAAGAAAGAACTTTGCTTACTGGTGGTCTAGAAGAAACAGAAACTACAATCCCCACATTAATCCGATATAATATATTCCCTTACTCCCTACTAACCATGACCCCTAATCTTAAACTCCGCGAACATTACGCCTGGGTTCCCTTGTTCCCTACAAACCCCTGTAAGTTTGACAGTCTGAAATTTTAGACGAAGCTCTGCCAGCTCCAGAAGAGCCTTCTTGACCTCCGCGCGATTACGGTTCAAGGGTCCGGTGCTTACCTCATTCAACATCAACATTCATGTGGATTTAGATGTCAGCATGATAAGCACCCCAAGAAAGAATTTAGTCATAGCCATCCTTCTTTTGCCTCACACTAGCAGCTAGCAACTACCCATAGACCTCTACATAGGGCCAGGCTCTTAAGGCCTTGCGATTATTCGGCTCAAGGTTCAATGCCTCTATAGTCAAATATAAGCTGATTCTCAGTTGCTATGTACCGTACTAGTACATGCGCCCAGAATGCCACAGCATATCTAATGATTTCCAGAATTTAGGGCCCTCTCATTTTGTGACAGATGAAGAGCAACACTCCTCTGGAAATACACATCTGAAAAGTATCAAACTGAGCCCTCTAGAGCCTCTGAAACGACCATGTCCAGTGTTCAGTTCAAGAAATGATCTCCAAGTAGGTCCAGGAAACCAGCAAGACCCTCCCGTTCAAAAGCACAAGCTGCTAATCTAACCTAATCGCAAAAATGACTTGTGGACTGCTACTGTCGGACAACACTGTTGCATTCTGAACCATAAATGGTCTTTTGGAATTGCAACGAACATTCTATACGCAATATCCGTGTACGGTCAATTCTTCAGTTTTTGTCATCAAGTCTGTCATTTGTCCTGGCTGGTTTGAGAGTGTCCGGCCCCACCGTTGTTCACCTGAACGTCTTCCTGCAAGTTTGTAAAATGGTATTCATAAATCCTGGCAACATGAACTCTTGATTGCTCTCCATGCTTGAAACATTTGCAAGGGAAACATCTGCAGAACTTCACATGGTTCGAGGCAGTCGCGCAGGGCGGCACTCCAAGACTTAAGTCCTGCAGGCAATGTAATGCGCGCATATGAATCCAACTCATCCCTGCTGTCCCCAAAGAAGGATTAGTTTCCTGGACAGATGTCTCACAATACAAGGAGACTTTCAATTGGAAGAACTATACTAACCATTTTCCCTGAGACTTTAGACCCAAACTCCTGAAAGCTGCAGACTCTCTTGCCACAAGCCCGTAAAGATCTGCAGCAAACCTTTTCCAACCCGAAGCCGTAGGAATCCCGAAGGCCAACCCTTGGGTAAAGGGGGGTTGGCCAGCCCAGCCGAGCCATCCTGATAAACCTCGATGTGGCGCCTAAACCTAACTTCTGAAACGTAAAGACTTAATGTCCTCAACCGTAATCCAGGCAACTGTAGATTCAAAACCTTGAATCCAAAGCCCTGGCTGGTAGCCCCAAGAAACGCCTCAAACTCCAAATAACGGATGGGCATGGATGATGGGCTTCGTAGAGCGGGTTGATAAGGGAACCCATGAATAAACCTTTTGTTCTCTTAGATGGGGGCCCTGAACCCTGAATAAATATCTTGTTCAAGTATTTTGTGGCTCTCCATATTCACTAAGACTGCTTTGGTGCCTCAGGTATTCGCTCTGGTGTGACGGGTGTCGACAAGTCCACCTCTCATCCCCCATAAAAATTGCCGAGCAAAACGGAGCTTGAAACTTGAAAGTCGGGGTTAAAGATTTGTTAAATCTCTAAGAGTGACTGAGTACACAAAGCAATTGGGGGTTCTAAGTCGCTTCTTTGACAATTTCAGTTTTTCAGAAGTGTACTAGAATCCAGGGACTTTCAGGATTCTGGCCGCAGAGTTTCAGGAGTAGATGGGAGGGGTATAGGGCGCAGGGCGCGCTTCGGACTCTGAAGTTTCAAGCTATGTACCATCCAACAAAGCCTATACACCTGCAAAAGCTTACGACACAATAACCTTGACCTCCTATTGGTAAAGGGGGTAGCAAGAATCGTTTCGCTACTTTTGCTGTCTAACAAGTTCCAAGTCCTAAAACCTACCAAGTTCGAGCGGCAATAATGATGGGGTGGAAGCAATGTAGCTACATACCCAAAAAATTCCTTGATGTTCGTGGCACCGGGTAACGAACGACGACCTTGCAAGAAGACGACGACTATTGCTACTACTGCTACTACTGCTACTACTACTCCTTCTACTCCTACTCCTACTCCTACTCCTACTGGTGCCGCTACTACTACTCTTATGATGATGATTTAGACCTCCTCTCCATAAACCAGAAATGCAGAACAAGTTCTTTCGGGCGGTTAGTACTGCGAGGTTGACAGTACTGCCTTAACCTTACCAAATTCCCAGGAATCATGCTTGCATTTCAATATTTCGCTCCCCAAATTTGACAATGGAAGCGTGCGTCTGGGAATCTACCGAGAGAGGGAGCCTCTCGCCCCATGCAACACCACGGCACCCGCACCCTCAACCCTAGTACCCTGACCGCCAACCCGAGTCCCGAAGCTTTCATTCACAACCCCAAAGCTCTTAACCCCCAACCAGCAACCTTAAATCACCCTCCTTGCACCTCGAAAGTTCTGAAGACAAGGAATTCATGGGGTTTATGAAAGGGTTTAAGGTTTTAGGGTTTAGGGTTTAGGGTTTTAGGGTTTAGGGTTTTAGGGTTTAGGGGTTACCAGGGTCCTTCTTGGGCATTGTCAAGAGAGAAATGCCACGTTGCCTTGCTGCTGGCGGCACTGGCTGCTCCGGGCACCAGCAAAGCGCCAAGACAGGGCGACAAGGCCTGACCTTGTGTAGGGTTTAGGTTTTAGGGTTTGGGGTTTAGGGTTTAGGCGGGGATGACATACCTGTTCAGAGTAGGCCCAGTAAAGAAAAACCCTAAACCTTAAACCCCATACATCGCCATGTAACCCCTACATAGACAGCAAGTTCAGGATCCCTGAAGTTCTCACATGTGTTCGCCACAGTCTCATGCAAACAGCAAACAGCACGACCTTCAGGGCCGACAGACGAGTTTCTGGATGTTCGACGGAAACACTCCAACTACCGACAACCAGCAAGGTTCGGGTCCATATGAGGTTTAGGGCGTTTAGGGATGTTTAGGGTAGAAGGAGCCAGGGCTGAGCCATTTTCATTGTAGGGGTTGGAAAGCCCTTTTTGAGAGCTTCGGTGTTGACGGCTCGGGATGAGTTATGGTTAGGGGGTTCAGGGATTCGGATTCAGGGTTAGGCGTTGTATGGCTGGAGAAATCCGTGCCCAGTATTGTGTCGGCCTGAGTGCGGTTTTGCACCAACTTCGTGACTAGAGCATCTCAGCAAAAAGAGCCCGCACAGTGACATCTGAAATCTTGTAAGGTTGACCCCTGGGATCCAAAAACTTAAGCCCTCAAGGCAGACTGCCCAGGCATGCTTGTTGTGGTGGGCTTCAGAACTGAAGTCAATGATTTGACAGCAATTTCAGTTCTAAAAATCCATGAAACCGTGCTCATTTGTCCATGACACAAGGTGCTTCAGTGCGATTCAGGGCGTTGGCCTTAGGGGTAAGCCACAAATTTCTTCGCATTAGAATCACTCGTCATACGAAATCCGCGAGATGGTAGCTGTTGCACGAGAACCCACACCGCGACAAACTGCGCCGCGAAACGTCGTCTCAAAGAAGGCTGACAAGAACCTGCAAAGAATCAATAGAATCTCCAGCTGAAAGAACATGGGTGTATCCATATACTTACGTTGCTGCACATTGCGCATGCACAACATGCATGCTCAAGGCCAGGCTACATGTTCCCAAAAGTAGTTGAGAAGCATTGAACTCTTGCTGACTAATGGGCATCTTAACATGTGGGTAGTGCCCAACATTAGGGTCCCATTATGGTACCCATAAATATTGCGTGCCGTAGTATCATAATATATACTCAAAAGGGGCCAATAATTTTGAGAACAACCCATTTGAGTCACGCATAATGATTCAGAAGGTGAGGGTGTAGGTTTTCAGGTTCAGGGTTTAACGCTTTGCGTTCTTCGGGTCCGGGTTTTAAAGGTAGATTGCAGATTTCCACTTGCACACCCCTGCTAACAAACAACCCCGAGCCGACCTCATACCAAAGTGGACTTGCATCTGCACGAAAAACGATGAAACAAATGGGGAAAGGGGTCTTCTTTTACATGCCGATGTGCTATGATCCTTCCATCCGCGACTCCCCCAATAAGACCCCAATGTTCGAAACCCCTTTTACCCCAAAAACAGCATCCTAGGTATCCTCATATATCCTTTTCTAGCGCTATCTGGTGCAAATGGCAACTTAAACCCGTCAACTTGTCATATTTCGGATCTACCAACCCAATGTTTGGGCACTTGAACCCCAAATCCTCAGAGCACAAGTTACCACTTCCCCCGCCACAGCAACAGTGCCTTCCTCTGAGCGGATCAGAGCGAAGCTGCGTGGCGATGCAAGAAGCTGAAGTCCCCAGAATATAGCAACCAGCACCTATATTGGAGTTATGTTGGGGTTACATTGGGGTCTATATTGGGGTCTATACTGGAGATATATTGGGGTTTAAGGCAATAATGGGGTCTATATCGGGGTTATATTGAGGTCTACATTAGGGTCTATATTGGGATCTATGTTGGGGTCTAGATTTGAGTCATATTGGGATTTAAGGCCATGGTGTAGTCTATATTGGGGTCTATATTGGGGTCTAGATTGGAGTTATATTGGGTTTTAAGGCAATAATGTAGTCTACATTGGGGTTGTATTGTGGGGTTATATTGTGAGGTTATATTGGGGTTTCGGGCAATAAGCTGGAGTCCCAAGAATACTCCCTGGTGCTTGGCAGGGAATTGGGGAATGGATTACGGGGATCACTTTCTAAGGACTATACGGCTAAACCCCGAACCCTAAACACCAAGAGACACCTGAGAGAACATGTTAGCCACCAACTTTGTTTTTTTAATACCCTGAACCCTAAACCCTAAACCTTAAACCTTTCACCAGGTAGTGCCCTACTGGCCAGCCAGGTTGGAACTACCTTGGTTTAGGCCGAAGGTCTAGGGTTTAGGGTTTGAATTTCTTATCGGACCTTTTCTCTGCAGGTTGACTCCGAAGGAAATGCAGAGTTTAGGGTTTCCGATTAAAATTTTGGGGTTTAGGGTATAGTCCCCCTTAAGTACATAGAATCTTAGAGTTAAGTTATGTTGAGGTTATATAAGGATAATGGAAAAGAAAATGGAAACTAACCCTAAACCCTAAACTGCAAGCTAGGTTTGGGAGCGAGGCCGGCAGGCATAGTCTAGAGTCTACTTGGGGGCCCCATGGGACTTAGTAACTACCTGGACCCCCAAAGTATGTAGAATAATGGCCCTTTGACCTATATTTAAGGGTTTTGGGCCATTATTTTACCTACTTTGGGGGTTTAGGTACTGACAATTGGGCTTATAACCCTACTTATACTTGGGGTAACCCCTATACGCCCATGTAGGGGGGGTTTAAGTAAGGTTATAAGCCCAATTATAAGTAGTTAATAAGTTTCATGGGCCTCCAAGTAGATAAGGCTACAGCCACTTGCAATCAGAGTTATCCTGTGACGTCCTCCTTACAAGCACTCATGAACCCCAATATAACCCCAATATAGGCCCCAGTATTGCCTTAAACCCCAATATAACTCCAATATAGACCCCAATATAGACCCCATTGAACCTAGGGCCATTTGAAGCCTAGGGCTGTTTGCATAAGGCCGTGGGTTTCAGCCCTGTGTTTAGGATCAAGAATCAGGGTTTGGTGTTTGTTTGGGTGCATGGTCAATGAAATGAATGTCAGGCTTGGGCAAGAATAATTCAGGTCTGGGTTCAGGGCGTTGGCTTGGGTTGTTAGTTTGGGGTTCAAAGTCTGCGAATCAATAAGTTCGAAAACAAAGGCTCCAATGAGAGCAAAACATGCCAGCTGCACAACAAAAACGATCAAGGTTCTGATCCCCGCATCCTTTGCAACCAGTCATTTCTACTTGGAGTGACACGGCTTGACGTAACAAGAATAATCCTACTCATACCACCAGATAAAACATGCAACCCAACCTACAAAGCAAATCCCTATCGTCAGAGTGTAGGTGATTGATGAAGTAGAAACCTTGGAATTCAGGTTAGGTGACTTTCGTCAAGATGGTTAATGCTGAGGCGATTGCAAGGCAACCCTCAATAATCAACCCTCTTTGCTTGGTGTGTTTGAGGCGCCTTTCTAGGCAGCTGTCTCCCTAATATGGGGCAACAGCAGAAACATACAGGTTGCCCATTGAAGCTGCCGGCACCCTTTGCTTGCTTTATGGCGTGTAGAGCCTGTGGAAAACAAACACCCAAAAACAATGATGAGCTTGATTCTTTTTGTGGTGATCAATCACTTGCCCTCGGAGTTGCTCTGCTTTTGCAAAATTGTGCAGACCTCCAGGCGCAGTAAGCAGGAAACCCTAGCCTTTCAGCCACAAAAAAGCCCAGCACTTCCCAAAGTTTTACCTTCGGCATTGAGGGTAACATGACAAATCAATGTAAAGGAGGCAGCCAAAAACAAGAGCTTGGTAGGGTCGCCAACAGCTATACGCGTTGATGTACCAGCTTATTGCGACCTACGTGCACTTTTCTGCAAAATTGCCATCGCTAAGCTCTGCGAAATCTTGGTGGGGTTTAGGTCATGGTCAAAGCAAAACAGCGCCAACCCCTGTTCTGCAAATTGCTCATGAAGACCTAAAGACGAGAAGTATCAATATATACCCTATTACATTATAGTAGTTTCCATGCTCTTTTCCATTATCCCTATATAACCCCGATATCCTATAGTAGTTTTCCATGTTATTTGCCATTATCCCAGTATAACCCCAATACAACTCCAATACAAGCCCTATACCCTAAACCCTGAACCCTAAACCCTAAACCCTAAACCCTAAACTTTAACCCCAACACCCAAATCCTCAAAGCAAAGAAGGCGCCACACGGTCCCATCCGATCATGTTGCCACTCCCCCAAGCCCCAAGGGCCCAACTCGTTGTCATTGCGGCCCGTCCAACCTTCCAGGGTTTAGGGTTTCTAGGGTGTGGGGTTGAGGGTGTAGGGTTTAGGGTTCAGGGTTTAGGGTGTAGGGTTTAGGGGGTTTGCTTACCAGGGGTCAGTTGCGAATTTAGTTTTAGAGCCCCATTGTTGTCTCTACATGTCCCCTGAAAATGTGGTTGTGTTCCTACCTTCCATACTATACTTGCTGCTGAGGAAGTGTGTGAGATTTATCCGAAACTATGTTGGGCAGTGCACAAAGTCTGAGACGGACCGTACTACTACTGTTACCATTATTACTACTCTTGCCATTACCATTACCCTTCTTCTGAGACCCCGAAAATCCACCGAAGCGGATGGCGCCTGAGGCATCGCCGGACCAGCCCTGGTTACAGCACAGGGGCTTCACCAAGCCGGCCTGAGCATTTCAAGGCTTTGCAGCTTTTGCCTTTATATAGGGAGGGTTTCCCAAATTATGGGTACCTTTTTGGGGGCTATATAGGGTTATATAGGGTGTATGTAAAGTATGTAAAGGCAGGCCTAAGCACGTCAAGGCTTTTTTTCAGCTTTCCTTCATATGGGGGGGTTTCCCAAAATGATGGGTACCTTCTTGGAGTTTATCTATGGTTTATATAGGGTATAGGTATATAGACCCTAAACCCTTTATCTCAAGATTTGGGATTCAGGGTTTGGGGCTCAGGGATTAGGGTTCATTTCAGTGTCACGGCCATGTCATTTTTGCTAAGCCCTAGACACGCGGTTTGCATTGTTCAGGCTTATGGGGATTGGGTTTGCTGCTCTGGGTTTAGGATTTAGGGGCTTCGGGTTTACAAGTTTAGGTTTGCAACCCAATCGGGGTCAAATGGTCAACTACGTCTCACCCGTATATGAGATCCTGGGATTGAATGAATCTTGAGGGGCAATAGTTTTAGCCCCATCCTTCCTTTCGACAAGTCCTCACAGCATCAACTTCCGCAGATTTGATTGAACTAACTGGTTCGTAGCAGGGAATCAAGGAATGTAATCCCTAGACAATCCCTATGTATGACATTTCCTTATTCCCTACTAACCCCCAGTAAGTGAAGGCTTTTGGGGCTCACAGATTCTGGTGCGTCCTGAGGTGGTGCACAGGCCGCGGTCGGCCTTCATCCGTTTAACCAGCAGAACGGTGATGTCTGAAACAGGCCACAGGGGCATACAGTGATACAGGGACCCTGAGAAACCTCACAGAAGCACGCGAGCAAACTGTTTTCTTGGAGAATCGTACGTAATTACATGTCAACGGAAGCAGTCCGGCCCACCTACAAAAAAGGATACTGCGTGGGCATGTTGAGAAACTTCTTAGACTCAGGCACATGCGGCCACATGGTTTCAGGATTTAAGCTGGTGGGGCGAACAAAAAACAGCAATTAATGAAATGCTCAAAACGTCACCCGGTTTCAAGGGTAATTCCTTCCTCCCCTGGACCCTAAACCCTAACTCCTAGGCCCTAGACAAACTACACCCCCACGCCCCGATGCTAGATAGGCTCCTCGTGGGAATCTCGAACATGCGGGCGTCAAGGGCGTTAAATTTTGGGAGAAGGCAGTATCTCGCAGGGAGCCTAGAAGAACAGTTCAGGATTTAGGCATTGAGCAGCTCAAATACATCACGTCAACTACTTTAGAAAATATGTAACATCTAAAACACAAAAGCATCCAACCCCCACAGCCTGTAAAGGGTTCTAATGGGAACCCCAAACAAGGAACCCCAAATACATAGTAGGAATATGGTAGAACATAAGGACCTGGTAGGTATTATATTCCTACCATATTCTTGGGGTTCCCCTTTTTGGGGTTCCCAGTAAAGTTCCCTTTAAGCATCACTCCTCAAGTCTCAATCCAATCCCGCCCCAAAATTCTGTCCTACCGAATCCTTCTGCACCCACACCCGTAAACTGAAACTCGCAAGAGTCAAACGTTCAACTCCTTACCCTCCCCCATTGCTAAGAAGGAACTGCATGCGGCCCTATGTTCAAAGGACCGTAGTCTCTGAAAAGGTCTGCTTGGGAATCCACGTTATCCCCTGCACTGCTGCCATACAATCACCTCTATACACCCCTATATAAGCCCTACACGCACACACACACACAAGAAAGCTATGTATTCCCGTGTTATGCCCATGAACCCCACATGTTCCCTGTGAACCTCAGCAGAAATCCATTCAGTCTCTAGAAGGCACCTCAACTCCACCGCTATTCCCTATCAACCTCTGCATCTACTCGGAGGGTCAGTGGGACTTAGTAAGTAGGTTAATAGCCCCTATAACCCATATAGTAACCCAAACTATCCAAATTATTAACCTAGTAATGAAGTCCCCCTGACCCTCCAAGTACATCTAATCATAAACCGACAGAAAAGAGCCACCCTAAACCCTAAACTGCCTGTCTATGATCCAGAAAAGCCTTGAGTCCCTACTTGGGGGGGGTCAAGGGGGAGACTTAGTAAGGATACTTATGATTATGATAGGTTTAGGGTTTAGGGTTTAGGGTTTAAGGGTTTCCCTAAATAAGGGACTCCCAATATAGACACCCTAATACTAGAATCCTTATTGTAGGAACCCCTAAAAAGGTACCTCTTATTATGGGAAACCCCCTTTTAACCCCAACACAAGCCATAGAGTAAGTCCGCTTACCTCCATTGCTAACTTACTTAGGGTTTAGGGTTTAAGGCTTAGGGCTTACTCTAAGTCTCCCTGACCCTCCAAGTAAACCCTTAGCCTCATATGTTCCCATGCTACCACGACAACCTCAACTAAAATCCACCAATATTCTCATAACTCCGCTGGTAAACCCTATGTATATAGTCCTATAGCTCCAATACGCACAGGAGCCTCGTATATGTGTATATACATATCATATACCTATTGCCCTACTAAAACCCTAAACCCTATATGGTAATTTCCCAAATAGGGCAACCTCAATATAGACCCCAATATATTGAATCCATATTATCCGGACTCCCAAAATGAGACCCCAAATTTTGGGAAACCCCCATGTTTCCCTTCTAAGGCAAGTGCATCTTCGAGAACCAGGTCCATCTTCCTAAGGCCTTGACTTACCGATGCTCCAGTGGGAGTGGAAAGGGTGTCTAGGGTTTAGGGTTGAAGGTTTAGGATTTGGGGTTTAGGGTTGAAGGAGTGGGGTTTAGGGTTGAAGGGTAGGGTTTGGGGCTTGAAAAGTGGGGCTTAGGGTGTAGGGTGGGAGTTTAGGTTTGGAGTAGGATTGTGGGGTGTAGGGTGGGGGTTCAGGTTTAGGGTTTGAAGGTGTAGGGGAGTGGGTTGAATATAGGTACCAGTATGCGCTAAGATGCAGCCCTCAGTGGACGTGGTGCAAGGCTTTTGGTTGAGATGGAGATTCTCCAGCTGTGGGGGTACCCTTAAGGATGGCTTAAACGGCTACAAGGGTCTTTGGGGCTTTCCCAAAATTGGGGGTACCTTATGCAGGGTCCCTATAATCAGGCGTATAGTATTATCCATATTAAGGTCCCCCTGCTTCTGGAAACTAGCATGTAGGGTTTAGGGTGCGTAGTATCGAAAGGATTCACTAAAAGTTTGGGGCTTAGACCAAAGCCTGAGGGCTTAATGTTGAGGATGTGGAGGCTCAGGCTTTACTTGCCCTTTAGGGGTTGGGCTTCTAGTGGGAAATGAGCGATCGAAGAAAAGGAAGATCGAATGGCAACCACCATGGCGCTGGAAATTCTAAAGGGGCTGCTAGAGGGATCCGATCCCTCGTTCCCTAAAAAATGGAAAAGAAAACGGAAAGTACAATGTATTATTTAGGGTTTGGGGTTTAAGGTTCAGGGTCACGGGGACTTGGTAAAGAGTTCATAACCCCTGTATCAACCCACTTACTAAGTCCCCCTAACCCTAAACCCTAAATATTCCTTACCATGTCCCCCTGACCCACCAAGGATGGTTACGGTTGGGGAAGATGGGGATTTCTAAGATTGTTTGGGATTCAGGGTTCAGGGTTTGAATACTTCATCTCAATCTTTGTTGGGGAGCCTAGTATCCAACATCCAAATTCTACTCATTTGTGCATCGTAGCTTTGAACTGCATCAAAGTATGGTACATGGTAACCCTAAACCTAAACCCTAAACCCCAAGCTCATTATGCTAGCTGACTCTTAGGTTTCAGTTTCAGGAAACTTCCAGGGCCAGCATCTGAGCCCCCGGGCGTTCTGAAAATCCGTCGCCCTGCCACAAGAAGCAAGCAGCAATGATCGCCCAATATACTATAGCATACCCTAACATCCCATAATATCCCATGAGATACCATAATAGCCAATCATATACCATAATATACCACAATATATATATATGTATACTATAATATGCACACCGACACCAAAAACTCCACGCTAGAGCTTACACCTTACTTGAGGAGGTTTCATGGAAAGGGAGCCTTGCAACCGGGTGGAGCAGTCTCAGAGAGGGTTTAGGAGTGTTTGGGAGTCAGGGTATCGTTCCTCGATATCTGCGCTTGCACCTGTATCTATTACGTGGACCCCTGCCCAGTAATAGCAACTATAGCGGACAATTATGATTATGTTAGGGTTCTCTTACGTTCCGATTGTACGACTATTACAGGGTGGGGGGTCCTCCTCGTGTATCTATTGTAGGGGTCTCGCGTGAGTGTTTGGGGTCCAAAGAACTGGTGTAGCGCAGAAAGCTATGGACTTGCGGCTTGCAACTCAAATTACATGTCTCGCTACCTGCTTCCAACAAATCGATTGCCTCCTCTGAGGTTTAGCTCCAAGATTCGTAGAATAGACTCCGCATCCAGGGTACTAGCTTTTGCAGCTTTGTCTCAAAACCCTCAAATAATAGCCACATTACATACTATAGGCTCGCATGGTTATCTATTTTAAACTACGTCGTGTGCCTGCGGTATACCGACCACAGAAACCATCTGGTATCTCCAGGAGATCCTAACATACCCCTTTGATCCCTTACAACCCCTGGAACCCTAAACCCTAGATGCCAGCAACAGGCTGAGCGTTGGAGTTTGGGGGTATGTCGGGTAAGTGGGTTCATAAGGTTCATAGGGTTTTTAGAGTTAGGGTTTATGAGGCTAATTTAAGGCGTCTAAGGATTTGCAGTTTCGGATTTCAGGCCAAGGGCTCGGCCGCAATGCGGGAGTATACTGCATTCTAAATGCTAAAACCCTATGCCCGAAACCCTACTACTTGAAACTTCGTAGACCAACGAAGGTTCTTCCCTTCCTCTCCCCAAAAAGCTTAGAGCATGCCAACAGATGGAACCCCCAAATAATCCCCTAGTTTCCCCAATGCAAGAATGGGCGCCATATTGAGGGGTTCCATTTTGGGGATCCTTTAGGGGGTCTGGGTCATAGTAACCGAGATAAGGTTGCCTACTCAGCTATGAAGCTAGGGGTCTTGGAGGTACATCGGACACTCAGTTACCCAGACCCCCTAAAGGATCCAAAAACTGCCCCAATGTAGCAATGGGGGGCATGTTGGGGGGTTCCATTTTCTGGATCCTGTAGAAGGTCTCGGTCTGAATATGTATGCGCTGCATCACAGGGTAAATCAACAAAGGCAGGCTCAAGCTTTACGCGGGGCGCGGCCTCAATTTCGACACGCCTTGAAATCCTGAGGGTTTTGTCAAGCCATAGGGCTTAGGGTTCAGGTTTAGGATTTAGGGCAGAATAGACGAAAAGTTAGCTTAAACGACCGCGGAAGAAGATCATCCAACACTTTTTTGCATGTGATGGTCGCGACTCGTCGGTTCCCGGGCGTCTGGTGACTTTAGGGTTTAGGGTTTAGGGTAACTGTGAGGAATTTCAAGACTGACTGCATATCTCAGTCCATGCAGTTTGCGTTGAAGCTTCTGGTCATCTAGCTTGTTTTGTTGCCCAACATAGGCACATGGTGAAGCACCAATGTTATCTATGACTGGAACTACAAGAGGCTACACGATGCTAAATGGCTATAACTTGGGCTATTCCTGACCGAGGTCTAAGCCGGATAAACCCCTATATTGGGGTTATATGGGTTATATAGGGGTTATATAGATTTATATTGGGGTTGTATCATGGTTATATTGGGGTCATATTAGACTTCTAATCCCAGTGTCAGTTCCCATGTTCCTTCCCATTATCGCTAATTAAAACCCGAACCCTCCATACAAAGTCTTAAACACCCAGCCCTGACTGCTGAGCTGTACATAGGGAAAACCTGACAATTAGGATATCTGTAGCCAGCTCCCTCTATCTCTTCAAGGAGATCTGTAGCAGCATAGGGTTTATAGGGCTTAGGGTCTAGAGTCTGGAGCTTGGGGTTCAGGTTTAAGGGTTTAGGGTCTGGAGTTTGGCGTTTAGGGTTCAGGGCCGTAGGATAGCAGGCTTATACAGGATGGGCTCAAAGACTGAGGAAGAGGCATTTGCATTTGTGATCCTCAAGTTCTGACAGCTGCACACTTGAGAAACGTTGGGCTGCAAGGCTCTTTATTCTGGTCCAGACCACTTCGCTGACCATTTTAGAACACTTTCAGAACCCCCTAAACACATAACCCTCAGCTCCTAAACCCTAAACCCTACACCCCCTCGGAGTCCATTTTGGGACCTTTCTCCGCATAAACCATCCTTTAGTTAGCGTCTGAGGTCGCACTAATTTGCCCATTGTTCTGGCAGGGTCATTTAGAATAATTCCAACTTAAGGTCATTTTGGTACTATTCCCTATATAAACCACCATTTAGGATGAGTTTTGGGCCAGCCCCAGAGCGAGCCCTATTGAGGTGTCAAAATTCGCGCCGTCGACCTGTAAGACAGGCCCATAATGGTCAACGGGTTTCGAGTTGGCTTCATGGGGGGCCCCACAAAATGGTTTAGGGTTGAGGGTTGGGAACTGCCACCTTTGCCCATGCCCAGGTACTTAGACAGTAGCTCATATGGGGATTGTGTTTTCCCAGAGCCTATCCCTTTAAAGGACCTGTAACTCCGGCCTCATCTACTACAGGGGCCTAAGTATTACCAAGATCATTTCGAGGTCCATTTGAGGTACCATATACTATAATTCTATTAGGAATATGGAACCATTATATAGGTAGTTATCCCTAAACCCTAACCCTAAACCATAATACCAAATTATACTATAATTTTATGAAGAATATGGAACCATTATATAAGTAATTATCCCTAAACCCTAAACCATAATATTGGTAACTATTTAGGCCCCCATATTAGACTGATAAGCTTCTCAGACGCCGCGGGTCGGTTGCGTGCAAACTGCGCCTGTGCCAGCGTCTTGGACGCAAGCCAGGTCTGCAACGATTCGTTGGAAAACTGGTCGGCCAACTGCTCAGACGTTTTTGTCGTGAAGCTCAGGTCAGAAGTAGGGCTTAAAGTTTAGGGCTGCAAAAACTGGGCCTCCTCATTCTCGACTCAGGGTCTCCTCCTTAATTGCTCCTTTAGTAGTCCCCTGTATAATCCCCTATGTAACCCTCCTTTTAAGGAGTTTAGACCCGAAACCCTAAATCCTAAACCCTAAACCCTAAACCCTATGTAACCCCCTTTAAGGAGTTCAGACTATAGCTCATCTGGGGATTTAGGGGAAATCCAAGCTCAAGCGTTGCTGAAGTCCTGGGAGTTTAGGGTGTAGGGTGTAGGGTTAATTTCATGAGTGGAGAGGAATTTTAAGAATACCAGAGGATCGTTACTTGGAGGGTCATGGGGACTTAGTAAGCAGGTTAGTAAGCCCTAGCCTATATAGCTTAATAGCCCTAATTCTTTCCATTATTGGCCTACTTACGAAGTCCCGCTGACCCTCCAAGTAAGCCAGCACCCGACTTAAAGCGTGGCGGGTGTTGATTATGGCCTACTTTCAAGTGCACAACAGGATGCAGTGGAATAGCCCTAAACCCTAAGCCCTTTGTCCTACAACTCTCACGCAAATCTCACGAACCCCATTGTACCTGTTTGGGCCCCTGTACCCCCAGACAGTACTGTAATACAATACTCATAAGGTCTTCAAGCCTGCAAATCCTACTCTTCATCGGCGCCCTACAGTACGCAATCTCCTTCTTTCTCTTGACGAACCCTGAATCCTAAATCTGGAACCGATCCCCTAAACCCTAAACCTGAAACCCTACACTGCGGTTTAGGGTTTAGGCATTAGGGTTCAGGGTTTAGGGTTTAGGGAACATTGCTTTACTTACTGGTTCTTACCCAAACCCCTTATAGGATCCCAAAAAATTCATTGTCTCCGTCTTTCTCTTGGAGTGGTGAGCGCTGGTCGTCCAGACTCCGCTCCCTGAAGCGGGTTTTTGTGGCGCTTGCCAGAAGTGACCATGTGCCAAAACAGCTGGACGAAGGTTTCAGAATTACATCTCGTGTACCAAGACCTTGCAACTACCCTTAAATAGGGCCAATGTAGATCATATTCATGACTATTTGAGCTTTAGTCCAAACTCCTAGTATCCCCCTTAATAAGCCCTATAGTAGTCTCCTATATAATCCCCTATATTAACC
>CAJNIZ010024869.1:6721-30268 GCA_905231905.1 Symbiodinium pilosum
TGCGCCAAGTGCCCATCAAGGCCGCGTGCTTGCTGGGCTTCTACGCCTCCTACTGGCGCCTGGTGCCGCTCATCTACATCCTCGTGACTGGGCTGCTAAATTACAATTCCACGAACAGGTTCCCTTCAAGAGGTGTTATAGGGGTTAATTATCTGTCGGGTTCATATACGAGTTAGGCATAAGTTGCGATGATGTGGATATATACACGTACACATACACTTATGGTAAACATGGTCACCTTGTTATTGTAACTTAGCTTAAGATCTTTAAGCTCCTTTACAGCAACTCAGGTGATGTTCGTGGGCGTGCCAGGCCCGAGCAGATACGCCAAACCAATCAAATGACATGTGCAGACCCAACTTGCAGTAGTTGAAACCCCTAATCCCAAGCCCAACATCCGTGCATCCTAAATCATCTAGGCCCTTTTTCAGGTGTTGTATATACTCCCCTAAACCCCCCCCCGCTAAACAGGCTCAGGGCGCATATTACGGGCCACTACTTCCAAGCTTAGATACAGTCGAAGGGAGTTTTCATCTGAGACTCCCCGCCTGGAAATGGGGTGTCCATAGATCCCCAGATCCAATATCGGACCCCCAACAACAACAATCCTTCCTTCGTCCCAAAAAGGGGTGCCTGATTTCTGCAACCCTCCTGACACCAAACCCGCCCTAACTGACCCTACCCGACCGCCCCTCAAGTGTGGTCTATGCAAAAATCGTCCCAATGCTGCCTGACTTCAGGAATTGGAAGTACATTTACCCAGCATTACAGACTTAGCAGACGAGCAGATAGCCTTTAACCTCTTTTGGGTATATATATATACTCCTATTACGATTAAGAGGTTAACCTGTTGGGGGCCAGGAAGCTCAGCAGGTAAGTAAAGGGGCCCAATGTAGGTGTGGCCCTTGCCATTTCCCTCCTCTACGGAGCCAGCGTTGCCGGCGGCGTGGTGGTCACGTTGTTGGCGCTGGGGGCTGCTGGCTTGCTGTTGAGGAACGGGTCATATTGGGATTCTGTAGGGTTCTTATAGGGTTCTGTAGGGGATACAGGGGGTTACCATACAGGGGGTTGGGGATGTTTCCCCCAGAATGGAGAATCAAAGGGAAAAGAAATGGCAATGGAAAGTGATATTATAGGAGTTTTCTGGGATTGAAGGAACTTGAAATGAGTTGCCATCATTTTGCACCCAATGGATAAGAACATAAACAATAAATTAGAACTTCTGTTTTACGTTTAGGGTATTAAGATAACACAATAGGTTACTTAGGGGTTGTGTAGGGGTCAGGGTTCAGTTACCATAATATGGGTCTGTAATAAACCAGGGGTTTCCTAAGTAGGGTTACCCTACAACCCTAGCCCTAAACCGTAAACCGGCTATCTAACAGCAACCCAGGCTGTGGCGGGCTTCGTTGCCCCTTGGCTGCAGCACTGGGGGCGACCCATGGAGCCAAACAGGATCCCTAAGAAAAAATATGTGCAAAAATCTGTGCCAGGATGTAGGTAGGATTTAGGGTTTAGGGCCTGGCAGAGTGTGGAAGAGAAAACGGAGGCAACCACATTACGTAAGATTTAAGGGGTTGTAGAGTTAACCAACTTTAGCCCAATACCTCTTCTTTCAGGAATATATTAGGAGGTGGTATATGGTCATATAGGGTTTAGGCAGGGCATATCGTGTTTAGGATGCAAGTTAATACCCCTTAGTTAAGGGATTTGCGGTACACCATTTTGGGGATCCGAGTGTCATTTAGAGCCAAATGGTACTGGGCTTTATGGATCAGTGTTGGGATCCTGCAGGCAGGATTAGTAAGGTTTAACCCTGGGGCTCTAACTATAAAGATAATACTTACATTGGCCCGTAAGCCCTATACATAGTACCTACATGGAGCCTTACGGTAAGGAAACAGGATTTGGGGTTTGCGTCAAGCATTTAGCAGGGTTTGGGAAGTCTCTTATACATCTAGAGAATGGCTTAAGGGCAAGAATTCTGTGTGTTCCTATGGATAGAGGTGAGTAGGGACCACGAGCAGGAGAACTGAGGTAGGCCAAGTAGTGGCCAGCCGTGCTCGGGCGCTCCGAGACATAAACCCATTGTGGCCATGAAGTTCACGTGGTGAGGGTACTGTAGTGGTTCTTGCCGTTTGAGGAGGATGAGGAGTTGCCACATGTAATCCAGTTATAACGGGTTGCGGGACCCGGGGGTCTGATATTTTGGCAACAAGTACATTTATAGTTGGGTTAGCTCGGGGGTCCTTGTAGAAATGAGGGACATCAACATTTGGGCGCACGTGACAAGCCTCCAAATCCTAAGCCCTAACCCTGTAACACCCCAAGTCTGTTGATGCACGCCAAACTTTGCAGCGTCGGGGTAAATGACAACCCAACAAATTGGCATCGTCTCACAGGTAGAGCCCCCCTACGATCCTCGATCAATCCCTACCGTACGCCCCTGTACAATTTCCATACACCCCTGTAAATCCTTGTAGCCAGTTCGTCCTTGAGACAACCCTAAGCTTGTTGCAGCCACACTCTAGACCCAAAACCCCCAACCTCCTGAACCACCCAAACCTAAATCAAAACACACCTGAACGCAACACCCCCAAATCCTCAAAATTCAAAACCCTTAAGCCCCAAACTTTACAACCCTATGCTGACTGAGGCCTGGTGGTGGATGGGTGGCTGCTACAAGGTGCCTTGCATCATGTTTCCCTAGATTTGAAACTTTGGGGTTTAGCTTTCGGGATTTATGGTATCTAAGGGGTTTAGGTGTTCGGGTTTTCGGGGTTGAAGGGGTCTAGGTTGTCAGGGGTTTAGGGAGCAAAGTGCGGGTAAGGGTCCAAAGTGCGTGTGCGTAAAGGGCTTATGGGGTTCAGGCTTGGGGCTTGAGGATGTTTTGGGGCTTAGGGATGAGGCCGGTTTCAGGGTTCAGGAGTTCAGGGATTTTTGGGGCTCACAGTTCAGAAGTTAAGGCAGTGAGGGCTGCTGGATATTTTGATTCAGGGGGTTGCGGTTGAGGAGTTTGGGGGTTGAGGGTTAACATAGGTTCAGGAGATTAAGATAGGCTAGAAGGTTAGGGCTCAGGGGCTGGGGGGCAACGTGGTGTTTGGGATTCTTAGAGGGTTCTCAAAACAGCGCCTTCTTGAGGGACTCCAAGAGATATAAAGGGATTGTAGCCCCAAAATCCTAAACCCTAAAATCTAAACCCCAGACTCCAGACCCTCCCTGGTCGGCAAGGGGTGTGGGTGAACTCCGTATGGAAAATCCTTTTGGCGTACTGGGTAATATTATACTTAAATATTACAGGAACATGAAAAGAAACCTTCGGATTTATGGGTGTACGTATACGGATTAAGGGTTGCGGGCAAATATAAAACTATACATACATATATATATATATATATCCCTTTTGAGCGCGAGAAGTCCGCTGATATGGTTTTAGCTGGGCTTGAAGTGCCAGTCAAAGTTGGGCTATAATCAAAAGTCCCCCCCAATTAGATAGAATATGGGGTATATGGGGATCTTATTATCATATACCCAAAGCCATATTCTATCTACTTAAGAGGGACTATACCCTGGAGCTCCAAGTATGGAGTATATCTTCGGACACTAAATTCGCATCCCCGGAGCCCTATCTACGCTGGACAAGCCCATTCACCGTCATTCCCTTATCCTGACGCGTGCAGCCCCGTGTTGGGGAGTAAGCGTTACTGTTTTCAGGGCATGGGCTCTTTCCGTCCATCATCCGAGGTTTAGTGTACTTTCTGGACTTAGGGGTTTGGGTTAAGGGGCTTAGGGTATGTGATGCCAACTCGTTTTATGACCACTTCCGACCAAAATCATCATTTTATTCGTTATTTACAACGTACGCAAGCCTTACACCCTACAACCTATGACTGCCTGTTGGCAAGTTCGTGCCATGATTACCCACAAAGGCTCCATACAAACTCCTGCAGATTTAGAGTTGTACAGTTTTCTTCAGTTGGTTTTCTTGGAAAAGCTTGTACAGGCCTGCAAGAACTGCATAAGACTGATCAACAATTTGATACAAGCTTCTGAAAGCTTTGAGAGTGTGGCCTTCGCCACTCACCCAATCTCCCCTGAGCACCTTTGAGTTGAAGGAGAGAGTTCCCTAAACTCTAAGCTTTCAACCCTATAAATCCCTATGGGCCTGGCCTAAAACCCTTGTCTGAAACTCACATAAAGCGGAAACATGTGATAAGCAAAAGAGGGATTCTTCTGTGGTCGCGAAAGAACTGCGAGAGCACGGTGAAAGGTTCCGCCATAGAGTAGCATGAGCCGAGCAGACCAGGAGTTGTGCACAGATAGCTTTGCCAGCTTTTCTAGCGCGTCGAAAAACCGCGAAAGGGGCGCGAAAGGGGCGCGAAAGGCGCGGCGAGAGGGTGGCTGCCAGGTAAAGGAAAAAATCAGACGACCCTCATATTGATGGGGTTTCCCCAGAATTTAGTTTGGGGTCTTCACTGACTGGGGTCTCCTGTTTTTGGGAAACTAGCATATGACCCCTATAGTGAAGCAACATGGATAAGGACCAGAATTATGGTCTGGATGCCTTTGATAGTCATGATACAGCGTAGTGTTGCACTCATTTTAGCCAAGAGACTCTCTTGAATGAGTTCCGGCCGCCGCTTGAAGAGTTTTGGCCTATTGTTCACGACTCTCTTACATGTGCTTTGGTTTTGAGCCCTTAAACCCTAAACCCTAAATCCAGGCCATCCCCTTGAAAGGAATCCCCAAGGCCTCCCAGGGCCCCAGGAGCCGTATTCAGTATTCAGGACGCCCTATTTTCATTTTCAGGGTCCTTATTGGCGGGGAGGGGGGGGGGGCCTTGATTAGACAGGGTGTAAGATTACCTCAAAAAGACCTCGAAATGATATCGCTCCTTATTTAAGACTTCTACCGTATAGCCCTCTAACTGGACCCTAAACCTTACGTAAACCGCTGCAGGTAGTCTCGAAGGAACTCAGGGAGGAGCGCGCGGCCGAGATGGCCGCGCAGATGGGCGACTGGTGTAGATTGTAGGGTTTAGAGCGTAGGGTCTAGGGATGTCTAGGGTCTAGGACTGGAGAGGTACCTGCTAGTTGAAAGTGGGAATGAAACAGCTGCATGGCAAACAGCATTGCAGACCACTGCATTATGGTGTTTACATAAAAAACAAAGATAAATGAACAAACGTAGCTATGTAGATATATAGATATATATACATACATATGCACACACTTAAGGGCCGCATTAGAAATTCATTCCTGTGAGTAGATTTGATGGGGGTACTAAAGTCCCAGTAGAGAATCGGAGTTAGCTTCCTTTTGGGTATAGGACTTCATAAGAGGGATATACTTTTACTTGGTTCAACTACCCGCCCAAGATGACGAGTTCTCTCACCCCCCCCCCGCCGCTAATGTCTACTCCTGCTGCATTGCGGAAATTTATGAAAAGAACCAATATGGATGCAACCGCCTCAGGCAGAGGAACTGCAAGCCTCTGGCCTTCACGGCTTTCCATCTTTTCCAAATTGTTCAAGGGTCTTAACTTTCATGTTTGTTCCGTATTTTCCACAAAGAAGGAATATAGGTTTCTTAGGTCTGGCTGGGATCCCTACGGGTTCAAGTTAGGCAGGAGTAACGGGGGGTTAGTATGTCAAATGGTCGGCCGCGCACATTTCTAAGAATCTTCTGTTTCCAAACCGGAAGAAGCCGCTTCAGCTACGGACCGTCCGTCCAAGCCCGAAACCCCAGGGGCTAAAGATTGGGCGCACATTTTTGTTCAACTTTTTCGCGTGTCAACACTGGAAGAACCCACTTTAGTTCTGAATCCATTGTGAGGGCTCGAATTCGCTCAGGCATTTCTAATTGACAAGACACCACTTTAGCATTGCATCTTTTGCAACAAACCATAAGAGGGTAAGGGTCTTTGGGTCTTAGGTGTGCAACGTAGCTTCCAAAAATGTACAGACACCTGTCTTAATTTGAGATCATTCCTTCTCACTCCTTGCATTATTATGTTCTACACACCCACACGGCCCAAGTCCAGATTGTTTCTCTAGTCCACATACCGCACCCAAGAATCAAGAAGGTATTGACAACAAAGCCCTGAGACTCAAGAAGCCATCTACAGAGCCTACCTCCGATACGCTACATGCTACACCCTAAACCTTGCCTCCCGTCCATGCCAAGACGAGTAGGATTGTTCAAGGGGGTCAGTGTGGTCCCAGAAGAATGGAGACTGACATGGGACATCAACATCAAGTGCAACCAGTGATTGCATCTCTCTAAAAATAATTCCCAATTATGTTTTCTCCGTTTCAATATAGGTTTTTACAAGAAGAGTACAGTCTTACTTGGTTCAACCTACTCAGGCGAGAAGCCAACAGAGGAGCCTGCTGCTGAGGCCGCAGTGTAAGGCCTGAGACTTGATTCGCCGAAAGTAGTTCTGGCTTGCCTGCGTGGGCAGCCTCGCCGGAGAGCCCAAGTAAGCGGAGTAGAGAAAACTTATAGACAGTAAGTCTGATTTTGGACATGCCCGTCCCACATCACCTCAAACCTGCCTCACTTGCGGAGAGCCGAGTCATGCCCAGATAATCCCTTCCCCAATATCAAATGACAGTTTACCACCCCACGCCCCCCTGTAACATTGCATATTTTTAGCCCCGGACAATTATTTGATAGTATTAGTTGCGAAAAGAAACAGATAGGGCTGCCTGAATTTGAAATCGATTCAAACTCCGATTAGAAATCGATTAAATCCGTGTAAAGTCAATGTTAATCAAAAATCAGCGCGTTTCAGGATGTTTAGGCCCCTGGATTTATTTCAAAATAATGTGCATAGATAGCAAATGAGTGACAAGTATGCCTTACAGCATTTGCAGCTTCTAGCTTACACGGCTAATGACAGTATGTTCCATTATTTACTGGTGTTAGTAGGAAATAAGGGAGTATAATCCCTATATAACCCTTTTGCACTTATTTCCTACTAACCCTCAGTAATTTCATGCAGGCACTGAAGATGATTCGGGAGATTTGGGCTCCTTGGGCTTGTAGTCGCACTGCATCTGAGTCTAAGGTTCAGGGCTTGGAACCCTAAACCGTAAATAATAGTTTCCGTTTTCTCTTCCATTATCCCAGTATCCCCCCATTAACGTATGTAGAGGGGTGATGCGGCCAGATGCAGCCCGGCATAGCATACAGAACATTTGTGACGTGAGCAAAGCTCCGACGCCTTGCCCCTCAAAGAGGGCAGTGACTAGGAAGCCGCGCCTGTGTTGGAGTCTCCACAGTCTAATGGTTGGTGGCAGATTCGCTCGGCGACAGGCTTCTGGTTTAATTTTCAACGCTCGTCGGGTGATAATGTTGCCGGTTTCGCGCCGGCAGTCAACAGACTCTCCCATGACGAGAAGGGTTGCCGTGCCTAAGCATGGCATTGTGTTTTCCAAAAGCTGATGATAGTCTGACTCAGTGAGGATGCTCTGACTCAACAATAATGACGCCTTGACTCGGGAACACATGAGGAGAAAAGGTTTGTCACGAGCGAGGGTTGCGGGAGGCATTTCTGCCGACAAAGTTTAGCCGTGATCTCCCTGGCCTGCAAACCTGACAAAGCACCAAAGCAAACCTTAAATATAAGAAGATGTTGACGCCGGTCGTGGGGTGCTCAAACCTATGAGTGCTGTTGCAAAGGAACTGCAAGGCTTACACAGGGCTCACATATGGGCATCGGGATATATGCGGTATAGACCTTTTCATGCGGTGCTTAACATCGCGGAGCTCGGATCCTTACAACCAAATTCCTGTAATGTCTTTGGTGATAGACCGGGCAAGTTCATTTTGCCGTAATACGTGGCTTGTCCCCGAGGATCAAGTGGCAAAGGCCCCACTTACATGCAATGCAGCAGGATCTTTGCTAGAAATCCATAGTGGTGTAGTTGAGAGCAAGGAACACCCCTGGTTTAGTCACTGGTCGAGGCATAGGACATAGGGACGTATGGGCTATGATCAAGCAGTATATGGTGACTGCTGTAGGTCCATTCTCTGCTAAATCCGCTAAGCACCAGTAGGTCAATCTGCCTCAGCAATGCTGCCGTTGAGTGACTCAAATTAAGTTGCCGCATAGACCCATGTTTTGGTGCGTGCCCATACTATCATAAGTGAGTTTAGCTTGCTTGCATGAAGCCCCCCTAAGCCCTCAACCCTGAGCCCTTCACCGTGCAGCCTTTGGCAATGGTAAAATGGTTGGGCTCTTTGGGTCATTGCATGTCTTGTGGTTTTAAGCATATGGGTGTTTCCATAACTTTGGGGGCTTCAATGGACCCGAACACACTATAATCCTCAGAAGAGGGGCCCCCGATGTCTGGAAATCCCCTATGACTTCTGATCGCAATGACTGCTACCCCTGAGCCCCCTCAACCGATCCGCCCCAAACTCCGTAAGCTTGTCATAAGCTCAAAGCTCCATGTACGACTTAAATTAAGTACACCTGAAACCCTAAGCCATAAGTACGTATGACTGTAACCAGCCAGCTGCCAGGCCATTGTCCATTTGCTTTTCCATTGCCTTCTCCACTATTGTGGGAATATCTCTACGTAACCATATATTACTCGCATAAAATCCTTACCTAACCCCGTATAGTCTCTGGCCTAACCCCCAAAACCCGTCCCCCTCTGAAGCACAAGGCTGGATAAGCTTTGACCTGCTGGACGAATGGCCAGGAGGGTGTCCAGGGCCTTTACAACGCAGAGGGAGACAGTGGGGGACTATAGGCTTTAGGGTTTAGGGTGACAATGTGGGACTATGTAATGGAAATATGAGGGCATATAGGGGTGGGGTTGGAATGTATGCATATATTGGATATGATGGGATAGAGGGTGGGCATCGTGGGGCCTACGCGATTTCTGGTTACGATGGCTTTGAGATTCGGATTTTGAGTGTAGGCTGTTCAGGGCTGAGGCTTTTGGGAGTTGAGGTTTGAGGTTTAGAGCTTGCAGTATCGAGTCTGCACGTGATTCTTTGCTGAGTTGGCGAACGACTTCAGGTTTAGGGGTCTCCGGCTCTAGGAAGTGCTTATCGTTGAGGTGGATGTCAGTTTCTAAAAACCCTAACTTGCTGAACTGAGAGTTAATTCCAAAAGAGAGTAAATCCCAGAACTCCCCGCCGAGTACTGAACATCTCCAATAATGTGCCCTGCAACGATGGTGACTTTTTGCTATTAGGGGATGGGGGTGTAATTGCTAGAAGTTTAGGAACATTGGGTTTAGGCCTCTGGTAAACCCTCAACCCTAAACGCGTTTCAGTTAAGGTTTCAGGGTAGGGGGCGCTCTCAAGTCTGAAGCATGGATCATTTTGGACCCCCCTCTTCAAAGGCTCCCATCGGGGGGGGGGGGTCACCGCATTGCGGTGACGGGAATTAACCTGTAAAAAATACCTCCCAGGCTTTACCCATTAGCCTGGACCAGCGTCGCCTCTGTGATGCCTATGGAAATGGGGAGATGACCTGACTGCCGGCCGGACTTGCTTGCCGCGCCGCCATCGCTCAGGCTCGCTGTCCGACCCGATGGCAGCAACCCTTCGGGGGATCGGGGAGATGCTTTTGGCATCGCGGCTTTACCCCAAAGTCGTTAGCACTCGTGCTTGGGGAGGCAACGCGGAGCACAGCGTCTCTGCGCCGTACTGTGGCTTGCTGGGTGCCCCCAGCGCGCCTCTGCGCGCTCGCATTTGGGAGCTCAGTGGTGACGGAACGTATCAGTGTTAGCAACCTGGTATGGTCCAATTCATCTGCAATTTTTGCGGGGATGATTTCCCCGGCCTTTTTGCTCTCGTTTGTCATGGCGCTTGGCTTTGACTACAGCATGCTCCTTCGGGGGCGATGCTGTCTTACCGTTGTCGTGCCCAAAGGCTCCAGGAGGGTTCAGGGTTGAGGGTTCAGCCCTTCGGTTAAAGAGCAATACTTAGGAAGGTACTTTCGATCCATGATAGGATATCAGGGAACCCTAAACCCTATTCCTTCCCACCCTATCCTGCATTTGCCCAGCAAAACCCTGTCAGGAGAGAACTGGGGTTCGCTTCTTGTCGTCAACATCGAGCATGCGGAGCCCCCCGACGACTGGGACAAAGAGGACAGACCGTGTAGGATTTAGGGTTTAGGGTGTACATTCTCCCTGTGCGCAGTAACGGTATGTTTTATGCAGAGAGCACGTATACTCTAGTTCTTCCGGCATGGTTGGACTTTTCATACAGATGCTTTTTCGCTGGTGCCGTCGACATCATCATCAACGCAGTGACCTGTGTTTGTTGAAGAGGTTCCTTGTCATGGGGAGTGGTGCTGAAATCCGCATTGGGGCCTGCATAAGGACTACTATAGGGCTCAAGTCCTCCTTCCCTCACTAACCGCAAGTGAGTAGTGCTCCTTATCATTTCTGCCGCTGAATCTGTGCTTGCAACCTTGCATGCTGAAGCCTTAGAGGCCTTTTTCTCAGCATAGTCTTTTTGTGGGTTTCTTCGGGTTTCTTCTGCAACTATGCAAGGGCTTTTGGGAGCTCATCTGCCCCAATGCCCAGACAAGTGCGCGCATGCTTCAATGCTGGACGTCAATCCTCGAATCGCAGCCTGAAGTTTTGAACCCTAGACGCCACGACCTGAGAAATCCTCAATCCCTTCTCCTAGTAATTTGCCCCATAACTGCATATTCCCTACGTTCTTCAAAGGCACTTTCTGGTAGGTTGCAATCAAGATTTTCACAACCTACCATATTGAAAGCATTCATGTTTCAGGCACTCCTAGCCTGAAATCCAAATTGAGGAATGTTTTAGGTCTGGATACTAAAGTGAAAGGCGTGCCGAGCATAGAGTAAAATGATATCATCCCTCTGGCAAAAAGCCCTTATATGAGCTATAGCCTAAACTCCTAGTATCCCCCTTAATAACCACTATAGCAGTCCCCATATATAATCCCTTATATAACCCCCCCTTCAAGGAGTTTAGACTATAGCTCATATGACTATCCTAAACCCCTAAACCCTAAATAGTAGCTTCCATTTTCTTTTCCATTATCCCTATATAACCCCAATATAACCCCAATATAGTCCCAATACAACCCTGTCTATGTCTGGATCTTACTTGGTTCGACTCCTTTGAGGTTACGAGCAATTCCAGTCGACTTCGGTCCCTGCAGTGAATCATTTGCGCATGCTTGGGGTTCACCTTTAAAGGGGGTTATATAAGGATCTATAGGGACTATATGGGTATATAGGACCCAATAATAGGGTTTTAGGGCCCAAATACTACAATATGAATGGTATTTGGGCCCTAAAACCTTATTATTTGGGTCCTTGGACTCTTAGGGTAATAGTTTATATATGCTATATTCTTTATAGGGCTTTAGGGTTTAGGGATTAGGGTTTACGGTTTAGGGTTTTAGGGGTTCACGGCCTTAGGGCGTAGAGTTTTTTTTTATACGGCTTAGGGTTGGATTTTAGTATTGAGGTCTTGGGGTTTGCGATGTATTTGCTGCTATTAGTGGTGACTAAAAATCCTAAGCGTACCAAAAGAATTCCAATACCACAAAGCCTCATCCGTTGCGTGAGGCCGTCGTATCGTTTTCTTGCGAAACTTCGCAACACGAAAACATTGCATTTACCCAGAAGCAGGCATTTTCCTTGGCCCTAGACTTCCAACTTTTAGGCGGGTACCTCTCTAAACTCAGGGGCCCCTAGTATTTCCTAATGGCATGGTCCTCACTCTAAGTACCCCCGAAAAGGAACCCACATTTTTGATCCCTAAGCAATAAACCCTAGTCCCTACATAGATCCCTAGAATCCGCATATCTCTATCTATAATCCCTGTAGGCCCTTCCCTTGAACTCTGAGCCCAAAACCCTCAATCCCTTAAAAAAGGAGCCCCTTACACCCTAAGCCTGCATCCTGTATAAGCCGCTTCAAAAAGGAGCCCGTACACCCTAAACGCTAATCCTGTACAAGCCCTTGAAAAGGACCCCTACCTTTGCAAGCCGCTTGTGCCTGCTCCCAGACCAAATCTGACTGTTGGACTAGTCCCAGACCAAGGAGACCAATTCTGAGCTGCGTTGAACCGCCAAATTTGAGCTTCGGACTATTCTCAAACTAGGGTCGGGCTCTCTCAAAGGCCTATTCGCCGTAAACCACCCAGACCAAAGCTGAGCTTGGTCGGAGCCTTTTTGGCTTTGTCTTCACATCAAAGCCTTTTGGGGCTCCAAGGGCGCCTTCACGGCACAGCACCTCACAGTAAGCCGACATCAGGCGCTGACCTCCTCGGCCTAGCCCTGAAAGCTAGTGTCGAGCAGTGGCCGACGAGCACCCAGCAGCTGGGAATAGCTTTAACGTCAGGCAGTCAACATCAAGCGCAACCGCGCCCGAAGGTCACGCGGCACAATTGCCACACGCTAAACCAGCAGCATCATACAGCCTCACAGAAGGCGTCGAGCATCGGCTGAGGAAGCCAACTGCAGCCGTGCCCATGCAGGGTGCCATGGAAGTTGCCCAGCACTGCACCACCAAGAGCGCGGCTGTCCGACGCAGCCTTGGACGTAATACCCAACATCAAGTTGCGGCTGCGGCCTGAACCTCCAAGCACATTATTACGTCCTGCCCGGTCCCCGATTTCATGGCGGCACCCGTCAGTATAGCCTGGGCCCTTGACAGGATGCCTACAAAACATCAGGAACAAAACCCTAAATTGTCTGAACTCAGGGTGCTCATGGGTGGTTGGCTGCTAGGCACGGGTGCGAGTGGCCCGGGTGTGCCCAGACACCAGCAAGCACCCCATGATTCAACACACCCTAAACCTTAGACCCTAAACCCTGAAGCCCGACTTGCTACGTAGCTGCGGATCTCCACTCGCAAGACTGCATTGAAGCCTGAACGAACCCTGAACACCCCAAGCCGAGCCACGAAGGAAGCCTTGGCGCAGGCAGAAGCTCCGATAACCACGTTTTGGGGGTTGGGGTTTTCGGGTTTGGGGCTGGGGTTATCAGGGGTTGGATATTTAGTCTTTGGGGTCAATGGTATAGGATATACTGCTTCTACCGGGGCTGTTGGGCTGTTGCTTAAGGTGTAGGGTTTTGGGTCTATGGTTTGGGGTTTGGGGTACGGGAGAATCCTATGGACAAGAAAATGGAAACTGAAATGAGAGCTGGTTTTGGGCTTGGTAGAGCAAGCCAGGGGTATGTTCAGGAAACATTTTTATGTTCTTTAGCATCATGGATAACACTTGTGCTTCGAAACATGCCTACTTTGGGTCTAAAAACTGAGGGCTCTTCAGGGAGTTAGGGTGGATCACGGAAATCTTGCACCACCCTATTTACATTATATGCCTCAGGCATCAAGCATTACAATGTATAGGGGGTCTTAGTGGCTAAGTGGTGCAAAGTTTCTTCCATCCACTACAGGAACCCCTAAAACACATAGGTGTAAATAGTGATTGGATGTTTATAGGGGCGTTTTAAACATTTCTCCTTTTTGTGTCTCCTCAGCGTATTGGTTCGTGGGTCATGTGAGTTTACCAAGGGTGTAAGCATGAGTGTAAGGTTGGAGGATTACGGACCAGGGTGTACTTGGCAGCTGAATTCTGTCTAAGCTTTCCTGGGGTTACAAGTCCCGTGAATACCCAACTCGGAAGAGGTTACCACCACTTATCAGTACTCATGAACCAGGAAGAAGGTGCCATATTCATTGCGGGTATTGTTGGACGTGGGATGGGCCTTTCTCTTTTTTCTGGCAGGGATTCTTTCTTGAACGCATACATTGCGGTATTTTGCTTATACTTCAGCTTCGGGGTCTTGGTTTTCGGGCAGCATCCTCAGCTGGAGTGGAGCCTGACAAGAACCTTTCTCATACCCATCGAGGTACTTTTAGGACCCCTATAATGGAGAATCGAATGGAAAAGAACATAGAAAATGAAATGGAAACTGGATTATAGGGTAGTTTATGTAGTAGACTTGCGTAAACTCAAAACCCACTTCCGCCGCCCACTGATTTTCCTGCTTGGTGCCCTCTGAGGACCCTTTATAATGCCGAATATTCCTTACTGCGCGCCATGTCGTCTGAGTACAAGTTCCAAGGTTGCGTGCAACCATGACGTATTCGTTGGGTTGGGCCAGATTGTGTTGCATTTTTCTTTCTTTCGGCGTGGATAGGGAGCTGCCAATTTCTCGATCCCTGGCCTTAGAAATAAGTATGTCTTGGGACTACAGTATTCTATGCAGGGTTTAGGGAAGGGTGCTAAGTACAAAGGTTCGCAGAGTTTCGCTGTATTGCTGTATATGACCCTACGCCTCTCAACCCTCTTATCTCCCTTATCCCCAGAGCCTTCACCCATAGGCATGTGCAATCCTAGACCTTGCAATTCCAAAGCGCCCTCAGAACCCTGATGCCAGAAAGCTCAAAATCCCCATGTTCCATACTGCCCCCCCCCCATCCCCACCCTTATAGCGGTCTGCCAATGTCATGGTTGTAGCAGCATTGCACCCCTTACTTCCTGGCAGCAGTAGCCAACCTTCCAGTTTTTTTTTGGGTTGTACCCTAAGCCCTTTAGGGCTTTAGGGCTTTAGGGGTTTAGGGTTTAGGGGTTAGGGGTTTAGGGATTTAGGGTTCAGGGTTTAGGGTTATAAACCCTAAATTAAATCCTAAACCTTCAGCAAAGCTTCAGCCTGAAGAAGCTCTAAAGCCTAAACCCTAAACCCGATCCCGATTCCTTATGCATGTGATGTAGTTAAGCCTGTTTGTATTATAGGTACGAGAAACCAAACTTTTGCAGGAGTAATACAAAACAGCGTGGTGTCAAAGCAGCATCGGTGCTTTTGTTTCATGGATTCTTCGGGTTTTGTTGGGGTTTAGGGTTGTAGTAACATTTCGGAGGTTCGGAAAATCACGGATCAGTTCGATGGGTTTAAGGCGCAGGTGCCTTCCTTTAAGAGATCCTATATGCATGAATGCATACACCGCTTGGTGTCCCTATATCGCAGAAACTTTCATTTTCGGTCTGCATTTCTTTGAGTTGCGGCCGCCTTGCCCCAAACATGCGAATTTTGGATAAGGAACTCTAAAGGAGACCCAAAAACGCTGCTATTTGTATCAGCTTTACTAGTACGATTCAGATCACAACTAGGGCTGGAATCTAGCCCAAACCCAGCCCTAAACTCTAGAGCCCGAATGGGAAAAGTCCCATCTTGGCGGCCCCTATGGATTATCAAGCTTTGGGGGTATAGAAGCACGAACCCCCCGTTTCTTTGGAAATGCCCCAACCCCTAAGCCCTGACCCTGAAACTCTAAAAAATCTTAAACCCTGCTTGGGACTTAGCCTGGACCTTAGACCCATAACCCTTTGGGATTCCCTTATATTCCTATTATAGGTCGTTAAGGGTTAACCCTTAGTAGGGGTCCAAGTGCCATGTAGAAGCTTAAACCCAGCCTTAACCCTACGGCTTTGGCAGCTCAGGATAAACAGCGCTGGCGCAAGCCTAAATCTGGGGGCAGAGAGGCTGGGCGCAATACCAAGGCTCCGGATTGCAGTGCTGGTTTCGGGTTGAGGGTTTAGGGTTTAGAGTTGAGGGTTTCGGTTGTAGGGGTTAGGGTCTAGGGTTCAGTGTGTATTTGAGCAGCGACGCGCCAAAGATTTAGGAATTATTTAGGAGCTGGATTTTTTTGCTGACTTCGTCTTGAAGCTGCGGTTTGACCAGTTGGGCTGGAAAAGTGTAGACGCGGTTGCGCAAGATATCCTAGGGCCAAGCTCATGAAATCTCAGTCATTTCTAGTAGGATTTGGAGGTTTGTGGTGTGAGGTGTAGGGTCTAGGATTCAGGATTCATGGGTTTCGGTGAGGATTTCAGATAGGAAGATCCAGGGCTTCTAGCCTTTGGGGCAGAAGCGCGACTCAGAGCTTAGGCTTCGGCAGTCCTCAAAACTTCTGGCATTGTTCTATACGGCACCTAATATTTAGGATACCCAAAAAAGGACCATAATTTTGACAACCACCCATGTGGCAGCTTATTCTTGCAGAAGCTCTAGCTCCCAGTCCCGAATCGCAAATCCTGAAACTCCAGCCCTTGAATCCGAGATCCTGAGTTGAACGATAAGCTCTAGCTGTGGCCTCATGTACCTACAAATTCAGTATAGGCTCAGCGAAATTATCGCGAGGTTTAAGCCCCGAATCCCAAAAGCCCCAAGAGGCAGTCAATGACTCCAATTCATAGGTCCGACTGACCACAAGTCCTGAAAAGCCAAGCAACGCCAAATTCTTTTGACAGTCCTTTGAATGAGTGATTAGAGGATTTGGGGAAAACTTGGGTGGCCTGTTTATTTTTTTCCCCAAGCGCCGAAAACTAATCCCAAATCCCGTTACTGAAATGCCCAAATCCGCGCTTAGGCTTTGTCCTGCGCCCCAACCCTAAGACCCAAGCCCTAGACTAGTAGTAGTGATAACGGTAGATACAGGGGTTTTATGGGAATAATGGAAACTACGACGTTGCCCCTGAAACCCATGTTCGCGGCCTCAGCTGGAGATGCAGTCAATGAAGCTTTGCGCAAGATGGAAAAGTGTTGTAAATATGCTGCATGGATTTCAGCCGCCCACGACCGCACACCCCACAATGTAAAGGCTTTGTCGCTACCTGATTGTGCAGACGTCGGTTGTATTTTATGGGTGCCAAATAGAGCGTAAATTTGGGTACTAATTAACATCCTGAACCCTCAAAGTATGTAGAATAATGGGCTTCTTTGCTATTTTTGGGGGGGTCTTGGGACATAAATTTGCCTACTATTGGGGTCCAGGATGGGTACGTACCCTACACCATGCCATAAACCCTATTATCATCAGAATCATAGGGGATCTTCTAGGATTTGTTGCAGGAACCCACTCCCCAACTCAGTGCAAAGCACCCGCAATCCTAAACGTCACGTCCTAGGCACTAAAACATGTATTTTTTTTTCTCGCGCTTCCCGTCAATATGCAGCAAGTATTTACAACATTATCTATAAACCCTTAAGCCCTAACCTAACCCCCAAAACTTTAAACCCTAAAGCCTCAACCCTTAACCCTTAAACCCTTAAACCTAACCCCTTAAACCCTAAACCCTCACCCCTTAACCCTTAAACCCTCAACCCTTAAACCTAACCCCTTAAACCCTAAACCCTCACCCCTTAACCCTTAAACCCTAAACCCTAAAGGGCTCTGCAAAACAAGCATCCTTGGAGGCCGACGGCTGGAGCCCAGCCGGCAAGGCCATGTGAGCTATACTCTACGCCCCTTCAAGGGTGATATGGGTGGTTGTCAAAATTATGGTCCCTTTTTGGGTACCCTAAATATTAGGGGCCGTATTGTAATAGGGATCCAAAAAGGGACCATAATTTTGACAACAAACCATATATATATATACATACAGACATGTAGGGATGAGGGTTTAAGGTTTAGGGTTTTAGAACAGTACGCCCTGGCGGTGTGTATTTGTGGGGTTCAAGTTTCAGCAGAGAATCTCATATATTTGGCTTTTTGTAAGATTTGATCAAACATCACCTGGGACAATCTCTACAGAACCTTGGGAGACGCGACGCTAGGGAAGCTCTAGGCTGGCATTGGGAAAGCTGTGAGAGTGACCAAGACTTGGGCTGAGGGAGGTGTGGGTGCATTTTTTTTTCGTTTTCGGGGTTTAGGGTCTAGACTCTATAAACGGGAGTTATATACGGGATTCTATGGAGTATTATAGGGTTATTAAGGGGGATACTCGGAGTTTAGACTATAGCTCATGTACGTCCAGAGCTTATGCTTTCTGGGCTAAGGGCGTAGGATGTAGGTTCTGGGGTTCGGGGTTCCGAAAAGGTTTTAGCCGTAGGAGCTTGGGATTCAGGCTTAAGGATTTGGGTTGTTGCTGTATTATGGCCATCAGGGTAAGATTCAGTTTTAGTCCCTACTATAGCTTATGTCCGTTGACCACTTCAGCAGTCTCACCGTGATGAGGATGTAGTCCTGCTTTTATTAAGCAGATGGAATCTAGGATTGGGGGAACTTTTCTGTGGGTTAAGCCCTTAATTCTGAGCCCTTGTAGGTGCAGGGCTTGGGGTTTGGGGTTAGCATATAGGGTTTTGGGCCTTAGAGCAATTAAGGTTTGCCTCTGGGCGGCATCCTGGATCTCCAGGACGTGGTGACCAGTCTAGATGCTCTGCGAGCTGTCACCCAGGCAGTGAGGGCACGCGCGCAAAAGGGTTCCGAGTTACGGTAGGGTTGAGGCCTTAGTTTATTTGCCCAGAGAGCAGTTTGGCAGCGAATGGACTGCAGGTGCTGAAGGAAGATCAGACAAACAGACCTTAAGGTTGTCGTGGCCTCCATTTTCCTCTTCGTTATGAGGCGGACCGCAGGGCAAAAGACACTTTCCGCAAGGAGGCGCTAGATCTGGAATAGATTGGTGGTAGTCGTGTGGTTGCAGCATGCGGCGACGCGCACCAGGCTTGAAAACCATCTGAAGCGTTTGACTCATCACATTGACAACCGACAACGAGTCGAAAACGTGTTCTCTTGACAGGAGTTCCATGGAATGTGTTTCAGGCAAGCGCCAGTAGCAGGTGATGAATATGCAGATCTTAAAGACTTTATGTGGAGGCCGCTCAGAGGGATCAGCAGGATAAACTCTTGCGAGGCAGAAGAGCTTGCAAAAATGAAGAGGCCAAACCCACTTCTACCAGGACCCTCCTTGTACCCTTAATTGGGGATATATGGTCCCTAATAGTAGGTACTTAGGCCCTAATAGAGGGTAGGAGGAGGGTCTAGGTACACTCATTCAAATGAAGATGACAACGGCAGGCAAGCAGCAAGTGCTGCAGCACCGGGAGCAATTGAAACAAGTAGACAACGACAATGGCCGCCGAAGAAGCAGCAGCAGAATGAGGATCAGCTGAGACAAGCTAAACAAAACGACGCCCGCTAGAGACGGTTGTCTTTTGTAAATGCATAGACGCATCCTCCTACATGCGTTCATGATTTGGCTTGCTTTACCTCATGAGGCGGCACGCCGGGGAAACAAATTCAGATGAATTCAGGTCTGTTCCAGTAACAAGAATATGACAACAGCCCGTATGTATGGATGCATCATAAACAAAACGGTTCCCTTAGGGTCATTTAGTCAAAGTTCCACAGCAACACCGTAAACCCTGAGCCAAACATGTTCCCCTTAGGGCCATTTGGTTTAAGTTTCGCACCAGCACCAGCACCCTAAACCCTGAACCAAATGTTGATCCCAGCACATACGGTCGCGTAGACACCCTAAAACCTAAACCCTTAAACCTTAAACCCCTAAGCCCTAAACCCCCAAACCAGCCTTCCTTCGGGCTATCGCGGTCTGGCCAAACTTTTTCGGCCAATCTTCTGGCCTTTGTGCTTAGCTAGGAATGAAGGAATTGATTTGGGTTAAGGGTTAAGGGTTTAGGGTTACCTTTATTTGGTTTGCTGGAAATGAAGGAATGGAAAAGAAAGTGGAAACTACTATGATCGTGGGTTATATAGGGACTACTAGAAGGATCCATTCCTTCATTCCTAGCGAACCAAGGCCAGTCTTCTAGTGTTTGAGATTTAGGGTTTAGGGTTTAGGGTTTAGGGTCTGTCTGGATGATGGTTTAGGGCTTGAGGATTACAAGGGACGGTTTCGCGATTGGGGTTTAGGGATCAGTGTTCAAGAGGCCAGTCGTCTCCATGAAGCCCGGCTGGTTGGGAGAGAGCTGTTCCTCCGATCTTTGGACACATGTTCCCCGAACCCTAAACCCTAAACCCATCCATTGGTTTAGGGTTTAGGGCTTCGGAATGTTGCTCCAGGGATGATTAGGTAATATTTGCTCTTGGATGACAGTAAATGACGCCCAGACATATCTTTCGCGCAGGACCCTAGAACACATGGCTGCAGATGTTGCAAGCCATACTGAGGTTCGGATCCTTATTCTTGTGGGATTCCTATTGCCATACTCGTCCCGGCATTATTTGCTCTGTCTTGGGAAAGTAATTTAGGCCAAGCCTCGCATCCTGAAACTCTACATCCCTAAACCAATTGATAACCCTAAACCCTGATCAGTCTGGGGCTTGCTGGTACGCTGCTGCCTCCACCAGAGTAGCATTTGATTTGGTGATACTTTTGTCCAGAATGTAGAGTACGATTATGTCCCCCTTTTGGGTACCGTATTTTATTTAGAGAATATATTCTTACTGGATTCAACCACCAAAGCCCTAAACCCTAAACCCCTAACCCTAAAGCCTAAATCCCTAAGCCCCAAACCCTAAATCCCAAACCCTAAACCCTAAACCCTAAACCAGGCGAATGGGCACGCGAATGGCCAGAGGCAGCGGTCGCCAGCTGTCCCTCAGGCGCAGCAGACCAGGCCTCGGCTCAGTTTAGGGTTTAGGATGTGGGGTTTAGGGTTTGGGGTTTAGGGTTTAGGATGTGGGGTTTAGGGTTTCGGGTTTGGGGTCTAGGGTTTGGGTTGGGTCGTTCCTGCTCCCAGTAACTGTCCTTAAGGAGGCTTTACTAAGGGGCTATGATAACTCCGATTACCTGCTGTGTGTAAGGGGAATACAACAACCTGGGGATTGGGGTTCATACATACGATTTAGGGTTCAGGGTTTAGGGTTAAGGGGGGGTATAGGATGTTATGCGTGAGGTTCACAGGATTGAGGGCTTGGGGTTTTGTAGGATTTGGGGTTTGCGGTTAGACGCATTCAGAGCTTTTGGGTATGTAGGATTTAGGGTTTGTCTTGGGTGTACAGCATTCAGGGTTCTGGTTTATAGCATTCAGGATATCGGGCTTTGTGGTTCAGGGACTTTGGGATATAGCGTTTGGGGCTTGGGGGCTTTTCTCAGACACCTACACAACACCCCGAAAATAAGCAGAGTGTTCAGGATTTACGAGGATGTGGGGGAAAAAGCTTTGTGCCCTGGTAACCATTAATTAGGAGATTGATTTCTTCTTCCCAGAAGCCATATACCCCGTCTGTGATTAAGGAATACATTCCTTAAGGTACGATCTGATCCTCGTTGTGAGGTAGCAAATGTTCCTAGACATCAGGCCTCATTACGGACCATCGCATGGCCCGAGCATGATCCGTACAACATGTTAGAGCTCATTGTATGATGTCTGTAACTTGTTACATCACGTTGCTGTCGTAAGCAGGGGGTCATGGCACGGTTGAGCGAAGGGATCAGCAGTCGTAGAAGTCCTAGTATGACGCAAGGGATGGACATTGGGTCATATCGAGGTTCCTAGTATGATTCAAGGAAGAGTTGTTAGAGTCAGATCAGCTTAGAGATAAAGTCAGAGTATACACAGTGGGTTCCTCAGTTCAGCAGAAGCTTTATATGGTACTTTCCCAAAACAGGGGGACCCTAATATAGTTCCCAAAATACTATAAACCTCCCCTAAACCCTAAACCCTATTATGGGAAGCCCTAAAATGGCACCCCTAATTTTGGGAAACTCCCATATAGCCCGCCAGCACCGAATACGTTTGATGCTGAAATTCTGGTATGACCCAACGTATCGTATGCCTGGATAAGTATGGCATTATAGTATAGTATAGTATAGTATAGTATAATATAGTAAGACAAAACGCTCGCTACTGAGGTGCGATGAGGCCAGGAGATGTTTACATTTTCTATGACTCTGCCATGTTGCATGAGCTTTCACTTCCCGATGTGTTGCCGAGTGGCGTTGGTGCTGTTCTGAAGGCGACTGGGAGATGGACTTGGCATCGGTACCGCACGTTGAAAGAAGCGATGAAGCAAGAATCAACATCATGAATAGTTATGCTTGATATTACAAGAGTACTGGGGAATTGAAAGCTCACTATACTATACCATACTATGATCTACTATAATATATTATACTATAATATACTATACTATGATATACTATAATACACTATACTCTTGCCTTCTTTATCCACCATGGGTTGCCGCTTTGTCGTGGCGGGCGGTGCTGTGTTCCCAATGTAGAGTTCGAAGGCAAAGAGCTGGAGCATAGGCGGGCGGGTTTAGGTACCCAGAGGGCCCAATATGTAGCCCTTAAATCAGGAATATACTTTCAATGTATCTGGCCTTTTCGTAAGAGCAAGGGCACGATGGGTCTTGATGCACAATGCTGTGCCAGCTCCCGGTGAATCCATTTTGCTTCCAACAAACTCCTAGACCCATATGGAATCCCGACTTAGGTAAAGAATCATGTGGTAGTTTCTCAAAATAGGGGGACCCCAATATAAACCCCAAAATACTAGAATCCTCATTATAGGGGCCCACGAAAAGGTACCCCTAATTTCAGGAAACCCCGTGTAGGGCTTGAGCCGACTATGAACTGCGAGGCCTCTGCCAGCGGTTCGACGAGCCGCTGCGCAGTCACCCTCAGCAGGCGCCGGGGGTACCACCAGAGAGCTGGGTTTAGGGTTTAGATTTTACGATTTGGAGTTTAGGGTTTAGGGTTTACGATTTGGGGTATTGGGGTAATATAGGGGTAATATTCTGTGTATACCCCGCGCGAAAACAGCTGCCTTCAGAGATCCAAGAGGAAGGGATCAGTGTTTCGGTACCCTGCACCGTGCATCTGATGATTGATGTTGTATTGAGTATGTCAACTATATGTGAGGTCTCCCATTGGGCATTATGCCCCTAAACCCTAAACTAAACCAACCTCCGATGATGACAGGGGGCGGCCTCAGCAAGTCCTCGGCAGTAGCAGCCTTTCGCGAGGCAGCAAAAGCAGGTCCGCGGCTCTTGGTTCCAGTTGCGGATTGCTTTCTGTCTACAGGGACAGGGTTATGTTCTGTAGGGAGCTAGCAAGGAGACACCCAACCAAACTAACCCATTGACTTTCTGGTTCCATGGTCAGGGTTCGAAGATTGAGGTTAAGTTATTTTTTCCCTCACAGAGGGGTTGTTAGATTTCACGAAGTCTATGTTCTGTTCGCCCTCTGCGCAGTGCCCAACCGCAGAGTTTCGCCGCAGTGCCCAACCGAAGAATATCCGAAGAGTATCCCAGCAGTACCCCACTGCAGAGTATCCCCGCAGTGCCACAGTGCCCAATGGCATCATGCCGAACCACGGAGTATCCCTGCAGTGACCAACCGCATAGAATCCTTGCCGAGTATCTAGGCAGTGCCCAACGGCAGAAATGTCCGCGCAGTATCCCGGCAATACCGCCCAGCCGCAGAGAATCCCGGCAGTGCCCAACGGCAGAGTATCCTTGCAGTGCCCCAAAGTTGCATTGCTCAACCTCAGAAGGTCATGAGTATCTTTGCTGTGCTCAACCAGAAATACTCCAGAGGTTCCCTCCAGCCCCAATCCCTTGCTTAAACCCATAAACCCTAAACCTTAAATAGTAGCTTCCATGTTCTTTTCTATTATCCCTATAAAACCTCATATTACCCTATAACCCCTGTAGTTTCCATGTTCTTTTCCATTCCTTCATTCCCAGAAAAAACCCAACCAAAAGCCAGAATATTGCCGATGGAAGAAATCCCTTTGGTCCGAGAACTCGAGCAGGTCAGGGGCACTTGGT
>CAJNIZ010024869.1:46247-62573 GCA_905231905.1 Symbiodinium pilosum
TATTATAATTTCCCCAAAGCCATATTCTATCTACTTAAAGGGGGACTGCACACCCTGAACCCTAAACCCTAAATAGTAGTTTCCATTTTCTTTTCCATTATCCCTACATAACCCCAATATAACCCTAATATTCTGTCTACTTAAGAGGGACTTTAGAGCCTTAGGGCAGCAGGATGTGGGTTTTGGTGTCACAAAACTTATAGGGTGGCTTCTTAGGGTTCAGGGTTTAGGGTTTAGGGTTTAGGGTTTAGGGATTCAGAAATGCCTTTAAGGGTTTCAGGGATACAGGTAGAATCCAGACAGATATAAGATTTTGTAGGCATGATTTTGACAAATTCCCCAATGTAGAAGCCTGAACCATTGCCAGCATCATTGTCCCATATCGTGGTTCGATATATGTCTGTGGTCATAGTATACTATGGCCCAAAACCATGCATAGTTTAACTGAACATTCCACTGCATTATATGTTTGTGTCGCGGATTGTTCGGGCTTGTTTCTGCTGGTAACCTCCAACCTGGAAGCACTAGGATTGCGGATTTAGTTTTGAACACCCTCCCTGAAAACTAACATGTAAGCCTGAAATGGGCCATGCAAGGCCTGCTGCTTTTGAAAGATGCCTACATGTATATTGGTATCGGCTTCAATGTGTCGACTAGATCTGATCACTTGTTGGCACTCACGTTTCAGTAAGCGCTGGTCCCTAGACCCTGAACCCTCATTAAACTTCTACATGCATGGCATAACTACTACATTCATAGTGTACACAGTCAAGCCATTGATGAGGGAGTTTGGGGGGCAGGGGTGCAGTGTTTTCATGGCCTGGGGAAGGAATGCCTTGGTCGGGCAAGAGGCTTCATGCCATCTTCATCTAGGCTTCCGAGGAGTTTGGAAGCTTGCGTGGGCATGCATTGACGATATGTATAAAGCAGTCCCTTCAAATATTTGGCCCCTTAGGCTCTTCACAACCCATGCTTAGGGCGCCTCCTAGTTGTCAGAGTATAGCCATGGAGTTGCCAGTGGCGGCACCGTGACGCCTCAGGATTATCAAAGTTTGCTTGGAGCTAATGCAGGGATGCCTCATCAAGCATGGCCCAGTGCTTTGAGGGAAGGTTTAGGGTTAAGGTGTGGCTTTCCCACCAATTATGACACAACTGTTTTTAGAAACTTCCAGTGTCCTTTTTCTGTGCCCTTTTGGAAGGGATAACTATGTTTCGGTTCTATGAGGGGGTTCCCTTTGCTTGAAACCCTAAGCTCGCAATGAATACCCTAACAGAAGAGCTATGTATTCCTCAAGTAACCCCGAGAGCCGGATAGCAGAACACACTCGATGAGGTCGGCAAGGCCCGTGTACAGGTTTTTTGTGTTTGGGGTTCAGGGCCTTGGGATGCATTTGTACTATAGTCTAAACTCCTTAAAGGGGGGTTATATAGGGGATTATATATGGGACTACTATATGGGTTATTAAGGGGGATACTAGGAGTTTAGACTATAGCTCATTTAGGGTTTGAGCTCGTGAGCAAGCAAGGCTTCGTGCTAACAGTAACCCTAAGGGTCCATGTACCCAATCATTAGGTACGTAGGTTTTGGGTAATAGTAATTATGGGTACAGGTTTTGAGCAAGTATATGATTATTAGGTACTTGGACCCTTAGGATAACATGCCATGCGCTGGTGGACTTCAACCCGCCTCCGAGACGGCGTCCCCGGGAAGACAAGGGAGCAGCCGCCCCCGCGGACCTCCACAGTTTGCCCGTGCTGAAAACCCAGACCCCCTAAAGGATCCACAAAATGGAGCCCCCTAATAATTTCTTAGTTTCCCCAATGTAGTAGCGGGTTCATATTGGGGGGGGCTCCATTTTTTGGATCCTAAACCCTAAACCCTATATACCCCTATATAGACCCCTATAAACCCCTTTAAAGGGTTCCATTTTTTGGATCCTTTAGGGGGTCTGGGAAGCCGAGGCGTTGGCCCGGAGCCTGCTCAGTAGCAAATTCTACGCGTAACCCTAAGGGTCCAAGTACCTAATAATCCTATGGGTTTGGGGTTTAGCTTTACTTACCCAAAACCTGTACCATAATTACTATTACCCAAATCCCAAGTACCCAATTATTAGGTACATGGACCCTAAACCCTAAACACTATATACCCGTATATACCCCCATATATCCCCTTTAAAGGGACCTGATTATCGGGTACATGGACCCTCTGGGTAAACAGTCAGGGCCAGCTCGCTCGTTGCTTCCGTCTGGGAAGCACCCTAAACAATATTCTCCATCGCGAGCACCTGACCGTGACGTACCAAAGTTAATTCCTGCGGAAAGTCCGCACCAGATGGTCTGTCTGAAGGATGACAAAGCAGATCCACATCGAATTTGATTTCCAATTTCCAGTCAATAACGGAAAACGGTAAACGCTTCTTGGCATCAAATGGCTGGGATGATGTAGGGCTTAGGTTTAGGGCGCAGTCTCTTGTATTTTCTATTCCTCAAGTTGGGATATGCGGCTCTGTCGAAAAAGCTTTTCAGCAAAATCCTTTGCAGCGGAGCCTAAGGCATACTTGCTGCCCGCCCTGACGCACATTGAGGTCCAGGCCGTTGGGTGTCATGTTCATGCCTCGTGATCCCCTATCAGGTCTAGTATGATTGCCTTTCTCAAATAGCGATGGCCTTTTTCATGCCCTTACATAGCAGGATCCTCAACCACACTGTTGGACCAATCCCCACAATTTCAGGGGTTTACCGGGCTTGAAAAACTTACTTTGGTGGCTTTTGACCCTACACCATAAGCCCCAAAGACTTAGCTGAGGGCTCAACAGCAACCGTGCGGATTCGTAAGCCTTGAGCCTGAACTTTTAAACTAAGCCTGAAGCCCATGATCCCAAACCCAAAGGCCTGCAACAACAAAATGAAGCCCTCAACGTGGAACCCTAAACACGACCCAGGACCATGTGCCGTAGTGTACAGGAGACAAAACAGGGGATACCCTTGGGGATTTTCGGTCACAGGGTTGTAGGGATGTACAGGGTTTAACATTTAGGATTTAGGGTTATGACTCAGGATTGGCCAAAAAGGGAGTTGAGGGAGGTGCGAGCAGTGCTATGGAATATGGGATCCCTACTAGGAGCCATATTAAAATGGAGAGCCGCCGAAACAGACCGGGAATTGTGAGAACGACTCCGATGTCCAAGCTTCGCAGTACCCCTGCATCCGTATGGGTCGTAGGGTTCATAGCAGCCTCCCTTGCAGGAGCCTCCGAAACCCAAACTCCTTTATTATGTGACTATTTGGGCCCAATATGCAGGTTATCGGGGCCTTGAGGCCTACGGGGGGGCTTGGGTTTGAGTGCCCTTTTTTAGGGAACCCTATGATTTGACGGAAGTCGCGTTTGCAATCATGGTATCGGTTTATGTCGCGTGTTTCTAGCCCAGGTCCTTCTACAGCGCATGTGTTTCGGAGGCTTAGCACAGGTAAGGAGCTCGAGCGGCGGCCTTTCAGCTTCAAGCCAGAAAATAATAGTGGTCGTAATGGTTGAATGACGGGCTTCGAAGGCAGCATCATGGACTCCGCTGCCCGGTGGTCTTTGCAGATGAAAAGCAGCGAGGAAGAACACACAGAGAATAACAGAAAAGCGAAGAAATTGAAGAAAGAGAACAACATCACCAACAGCAACCAAGCGGTGTCATCGCTCCTGACACACACACACACAGCCCAGCTTTCTAAGCATTCCCTTCTGTTAGGAGCCGGTTAACCACGGTTCGGCGACACCTATCGCGGGGACCCTGGCTTTTGAGGGCTTGGCCACGGGGTGTAAGGTTTTGGACTAATGAGTGCCGATTTTAGCGTGCGTGTTGGGCGGGTAGGTAAAGCTTGCCCAAACTTAGTTCTCGAGATCCTTTAATCTTATCAAGCAGAAACCCGAGTCTCCATTTTGAGGGGTTCTGGTTGGTGTGATTTTGTTCTCGGCGCCTTCGAGCCAACGACTTGGTCCAATCTTTCTGCCCCTAGCCACCTTGTGTTGGAGACAGTCGAGGGTTGCGGGGTGTTGCTTTTGTAGTTCTATGCTGTGGGTTCGCGAGTTACAAAAGGGTTTGCATGATGAAGTTGACATCCTCGTCACCATTTTCTGAGGTAAACTTGCTCCTGCTACTATTACCAATAGAAACGACACCACCCGCCTAGATGGATACTTTGCTTATGAGTTTATTTGGGTATTTGTGGCGGATGTTTGAAGGTCGCCGGCAGGTGGTCTTTGCAAGGTGTCTGCCCGTTTCCCCAGTCCGGTAGAGGATCCAAAAAATGAAACCTCCCAACAATCCCTGGTTTCTCCAATGTAATAGTGGGGGTCATTTGGGGGGTTCATGGGGTTCCATTTTTTGGATCCTTTAGGGGGGTTGGGTTATCGGGTAAACCCTAAACCCTTAAACCCTAACCCTAAACTCTAAACCCTAAACTCTAAACCCTAAACCCTAAACAACAGACAATGAGCTACCGTCACCAAAATGTTTGATTGTGGGTGTCCATGGGTATCGGTTCCGCAGTCTTACCCAGCATGGTTCACACGTAGGCCAAGACAACATCCCATGTCCATCACCTGTATAGATAAGATTCTCTAGCTCACATGCCAGCAGAGCTTTACGTCATCCAGCTACGCCGCGAACCTATATAACCCACTATAGTAGTTNNTTTTCCATTATCCCTATAACCCTAATATTACCCCTATATAATCCCTATAATCCCTATAGTTTCCATTTTGTTTTCCATTATCCCCATATAACCCCAATATTCCCTTGGGTTAGGGTTTGAAGCCATTGGACAATGCACGCCAAGTTTAGGCTCACGCTAGGACTCCTTTAAACGTTATGCGCTCACTGAGTCACTGTGCAGTGGACATCTCATGCAATAACGCTGTGGAATGTCCCACAGACATGGACGCGGGCTATGCTTTCTGGGGTGTGGATTTCCGTATTTAATCGTAAAGAGGTTCTTTCCTTGTTTCTTCCTTAGGGTACGAAGCCCTACAACCTGCAACCTAAACCCTCAGCCTAAGCCAATTCTTCGAAAGATGCTAGTTGCAAATTTGGGTAGCATCTAGGGGTCAATTAAGGGTTGAGGGTGTAGGGTTTGGGGTAAGGACCCTCTATCTACATACGTTTTGTAAGGTGGAACCCAAAGACCAAAACAACCAAGGCACTAATCCTGGCGCCCACGCGCGAGCTAGCCGTGCAGATTGCCGACATGGCAAGGGCGGTATGCTACTCAGGGGGCAACCCTCCCTCAAAATAACATGGAACGCAATATTCATGTACACACCCTGGTGGTCTGTATAGGGCCTTTTTTGAGGTGGGGGAGAATATGCTCTAGTGTTCTGCCTAGACAAATAATGATTACTGTCCTGTTGGAAAGGCCCATAACATGGGGATGTCCCTAAATTCATTATTACACGGGTTCCTATTGCGGGATTTCTATAGTAATACCGTTCCCTATACACATTCTCCCCATGCGTATACCTCAGGCGAAACCCCAAAAGGGCTTTCATGTTAGTTTGTGGAAGGTAGGTTGTAGGAATCAAAGTACAGTCTATCCTAAACCCTAAACCCTAATTCATAAACCTTATAAACCCTAAATCCTGTACCCTAAATCCTAAATCCTAAACCCTAAACCCTAAATCCTAAACCCTAAACCCTAATCAGATTGTCAGAGCTGCAGCTTGGGACTTCAAGTTTGGGAAATACGGTGGACACTAAAAATCCTGCATGACCCTAAATACCCTAAACCTTGGGAATACTGGTACTATAGTATACTAAGGTCATGCAGGATTTTTAGTATCAACAGTAGTTTAGGTTAGCGCTTAGGACTTGGTATCAAGGTGTTGGGTTTGGGGTTTTGGGCTTAGGTGCTGGCTTGAAAAAACGGATACCCCAATGTGCTTGAAGAGTGTTAACAGTAAAGCCATGAGCTAGACATGTATATATATATATACGCTTTTGGACTCCGAATTTCGGGCTTTGAAGTTGGTGTATACTTGACCCTGAACATTAGAACCTCATCGACGCGGCATGGGGAAAGCAGTTTTAGACTTTTTGGATTGTGAAATTGCAAGGCTATCTACTCTCTGCAGGGTATGACGTTAAATTGAGTTTATGCCGAGTCCTTTTTTGGGGGGATTGCAGCTTCAGCCTGGGCTACACCCTGAACTCTGAACCCCAATCCAGTACTTCAATAGATCCCTCTATACCTATGTGTATCCACTATTTGGCTCCTTAAGGGATTCCTTGAAATTGAAACTGTAAAAACTAAATCGCAAGCTTAGGATCTTAAGCTTTAACCTAAGACCCAAATTCATCTAAACGATAGCAACCAAAACCCAGGACCCGAAGCCCTAAAAACCCCGCACCCGATACCCAAACCATAAAACCCTAAAACCCGAAAGCTTCAACTGAGGTCGTGGACACCAGCAGCGGCAGCGCGCACCCGAACGGCCTCACTGCAGCCGTCCTTTATGGCGGCGGCCACGGCAGCAAGGGTTGGCAGGCCCTGAAGGGAAAGACAATGAGGTACCGTCCAAGGGCTTGTAGGGATATAACGCCCTCCAGGAATAGTGCTAATAATTCATTTTCCCACTTTAGCTACGAGTACCCCATCCGGTGAGTATTTATCATCAGGTGGGTTGGAGTGTTTTGCTTTTTGAGGGGACGGGGTTGTAGGGTTTAGGGTTTTCCAGCCTCTCAGGGTTAAGGAGGCCCGGGGTGATGGATGCAACTTAGTTTTCTTTTGGGATGCTCGGGATTGCAAGGATGATTGTAGGGCTGACCATCGAGGATGGGTTGCGGGTTGTAAGGAGACCGGAGGCATGCTCCAGGATTTCTTGGCGTCTGGAAGTTTGTGATGGATTCAGTATATGATGATGGGGTTAAGTGTTCACGACAGGGATGCCTGACATTGTTGTGACGGATTTACCAAATATAGCTTCAGAATCGTAAGGGTTTGGCTTGAGCTTGTACGTGCAGGCCTTGAGTGGCTAGACTCTATACCGTATACCCTGGCTGTGTTTTAGTGACAGGTATGAGTTTTATGTTATAGAAAACCCGATGTGGATAGTTGCCGCAATTGTGTGCGAAGGCCTCTGAATTAATGTAGTACTGGCGTCGGCGGTTGGGTCTCCGCAGTTACAGTATTGTCTGTCTGTCCGGGGACAGTATCCCATACAAGCTCCATCTTGAGAATGTGGAGGTTTTCCTGGCACCCAGATAGCCCAATCCCCTGTAATTAGGGAATGTACCTTACATGGTACTTACTAGGGTCCCTAAAATGCTTTAATCAAGGACTATTCCCGAAATGGTACTGGGGTCCCTAACATGAATTAAATTATATTCCTTAATTATAAGGGGTATTGGACCCCCTGGGGGATTGTCAGGATCATGCGGAGAAAGGAGCGCGTCTCTGAGAGTGGGGTTGTACAACAGGGACGTCCTAAAGGGCGGTAGCCTTTGCCGGGTTTTTTTGTGGTTTTCAGACTAGTTTTGGGGTTTAGGGTTCAGGGTTTCACTGTGCTGGCTGACACGCTTGAAAGACTTGGTTCACATTGCGACCCTAAACCCTACACCAGTACCAGCAAATCAGCACACCCCGCAGAGGCCCTGGGTTGCTGTCATCAAGAGGGCCTCTCCAAACATACTAAAGGATCCAAAAAATGGAACCCCCTAATAATCCCTTAGTTTCCCTAATGTAGAAGTGGGTTCATATTTGGGGGGTTCCATTTTTTGGATCCCTTAGGGGGTCTGGGTGGGTGAGTGACGGAGTGCCCAACCTTTCTGGCCTATAGTTTATGATTGTTAAGGGTGTAGCTGGCAGACAACGACAGGACCTTACCGCCAGGGTAGGTAATTAGGAGGTTTGCAAGTTTTACAGCTAGGGTAGCCTTTCGCACAGAGCCTCGAGGATTCGCACCAGCCTGCAGGCAACGGTTTGGGGTGCGGGATTTCGGGTCTAGGTTGCAGGCAACATAATGCTGACAGCCCGGACACCCCTTAGTTGCTGAACCCAGCACTATAGACTCCAAACCCTAAACCCATTTCGATACCCCAGGTTGATGACTCTGGAAGCACAAGCCTAAGCCATACGCACTAAACCAAAGCGTTGAATCCCTGTGAATCCCTACTTCTTGGAAGCCCTGAACCCCCAAGTCCGACAAACCCTGCTAGGTAGCGGACATCCGCAACGGCGCCCACATCGTGGCCGCGACCCCTGGTAGATTGCTCGACGTGATGGACACCGGACACCAGCCTGGTTTATGGATTCGGGTTTAGGATGCAAGGTTTTCGGTTTTAGGCTTTGGGGTCTGGAGTAGATCATCCTACGTCCAGGACACTGCAGACGGGGCTGGAAGCATCCGGGCAGGAAGAGGGGGGTGGTGGCAAAAATTCTAAATCCTTTATTATATTCCTCGCACCGACTACACCTCATGCTATCAAAATGATCGGTATCAGGTCTAGGGACCTTCCTAATCCCTCTGAGAACCCTAATCCTAAGGGTTACCCGGGTCCAGAAAACCATCTCAGGCACCCTAAGCAACTCCTAAACCCTAAGCTCTCCGAGCCCTTACTGTAGGGTCCCAAATCTTGAACCCTAATTAAACACAAAAATCCTACATGGGAGGTTCATGCATAGGGGGACCCGTTAGTTATATGGGTAGTTCTCAAAATTCTGGGCCCCTTTTGGCTATAGAGTATATCACGGCACCTATTATTTAGGGGTACCCAAGTGGGACCTTAATTTTGGAAACCACCCATATATCTCAACTTACTAGAGCCTTCATTATAGGTAGCCCTCCTCCCCCAGGAGCATTCTCACTCAAACGTTTTGAAGTCCCCGACTTGCTGATTGCAGTGGGACTAGTCTAAACAGGAACTGCTATAGACGTACATTCCTCAGTTCCCTGCGAACCACCCTGAAGCAGACCAAAAAGCACCCTAGCCACAGAATCTACAGTCTAAACTCCTAGTATCCCGCTTTATAACCCCTACACTAGTCCCCTATATAGTCCCCTATGTAACCCCCCTTTAAGGAGCTTAGACCCTAAACCCTAAACCCCTTTGATGAGTTTCGACTATAGCTCACATCATCCCCTAGGTTGGCCCCTAAGTTCTCCTTCTAATGGGGGGTTGGGCACCAACAAACCCTGGGGCCCGCTTAAAAGGGTATATAGGGATATATATATATATAGGTATATATATATATATAGGGTTTAGGGTTTCCCAAAATTAGGGGTACCTTTTTGGGGGTCCCGTTTATAAGGATTATAGTAGATTAGGGTCTATATTGGGGTTCCCCCATTTTGGGAAACTACCAGATATCTCTTGGGTAGCCCTCCCCTCCAGTAATAGTGGTACATCTGTTTTGAGAAACCCCTATTTACCCCAAACCTGGACTCAGGCGAGGTGTCCCTGGAACGCGTCACTTACTTTGTCCTTGATGAGGCAGACCGCATGCTGCCTAGCTCAGCTTTGGACGGGTGAATTGGGTGGTTGTCAAAATTGTGGTCCCGTTTTGGATCCCTATTCTAATACGGCACCTAGTATTTAGGGTACCCAAAAAGGGATCATAATTTTGACAACCACCCGATTGGGTGCCAAGTTTGGGATTTAGGCTTGGGATGATTTGGTACTTTCCATAGATGGGGGAACCCAATGCAGACCCCAACATACTATACCAGGATGATATATGAACTTTGTAGGGATAGTCTGTCCTAGACCCGAAACGGATTTGGTTGCATCTCATGCATATATTCCCGGCACACTAGCTCTTCCCACCAAAGATTCCTTGCACGGACAGAACTTATTTGCAGCAGCAAAGAATATCAACCCTGAAACCCCAGACCATAAACCCGAGCAAAGAATATCTCAGGACTTCTGAAGATAAGGGGAAGCCCTCCCTAAACCCGAAACCCTAAACCCTCGAACCCTAAACCCCCCTGAACCCCAAACCAGAACCATTAACCCCGGGTTGCAAGAAGAGGCCGCTTAATTTTTTTTTACCGGCATCATCTTAGGGGCTAAAGGTGAAGGTTAGGAGGACCCCCCACCCTGTAATAGCTATAAGGGATAATAAGGAATATATTAGGGCCCTCTTATATCCCTAGTATACCACTATTACAGGGTGGGGGTCCTCCTAAGGTCTAGGTAATGGGGTCTAGGACCAAGAAGCATGGAAGTTTTTGTTCCCCGAAGGTTCCTGTCTGTACTTCCCAGCATCCTAAACCCTAAGCCGTGTGAAGCCGCTCAAACAACAGCCTACGCCTGCATCGAAATCCTTACACCCAAATTATAAGGGATTACAATAGTGACGCCCCCCAAAGGTACCCCCCCCAGATTTAGATTCCTATTAGGCCTTATTAAGCCCTATATAGTCCTTGTTAGCTCCTTAAACCCTGGGGGGGTACCTTTGAAGGGTACTATTGTAATCCCTTAAAATTAGGAGCCGAAGCAAAACGCTTCACTGCGTTATGGGTTGAGCTAGCTTGCCACTTAGGGCCCAAAGGGGTTCTCATATACCTACTTTAGGCCCTAATCTATTCCATATAGCTACATGGACCCCTTGGGTTCCACTTTCGGCTATTCCACAACCGAAAGCAAATATGAAGTTATGAGTTGGTGTCATCACCAAAGGAACGCCTTGTTGAGATCTTCTGCGCCAATACATCTCAAGCCCCCTGATTAGGATTATTGGGTTTAGGGTTTAGGATGCAGTAAAGGGTCGCAATTGCCCAGAGCATGATTTACAGGACTTGTCGCCCTGTCTAGGTCTTGGGGTAGGGAGTCCGGAGTTCTACTCAAAGCTTACTCAGGCATAGTGGGGAGTGGAGGACTGGATCCCCATGACAATCCCTGCACAATTTCCAATATACACCTTTTTACAATACCTCGACTCCCTAACCCGGGCCCCTTTCAGCAACAGTACCCCTAAAATCTAAAACCTAGATTCCACATCATATAGACGCTTCCATCTTCATTCTACCGCTAAACCAAAGTATCTAATATGTCCTTATATATATATATATGTACGTATACACACATCATCCAGTTTACGGGTCTAAGGGTACCACGCCAACAAAACAGTGGCTTGCCTACACACCTGTCTGTATCCCAGACCCTAAATCCTAAATTCTGCGCCCTTGATCCTAAACCCGAAGCTCTAAATCCGGAGTATACCCTAAAGTTCCTGTATCCCGCCCTAAACCCTTTATCCCAAACCCGAAACCCTAAACCTTCAACCGTAACCCTGTGTGAGTACATGTGAGACCGAGGCTAGAGTGCGGCTTCGAGGATCAAGTTGGACGGATCGGGAAGAGCCTTGGTTTCTACCATCTACCGGCCCTCCCAAAGGGTCTAGGGATTAGGGCTTAGGGTTTACAAGGTTCAGGGTTTAGGGGTTATAAGTTTTAGGGTTTATAAGGTTTAGGGTTTAGGGTTTATAGGGTTTAGGGGACTGGGGATAAGGTTTATCAGTGTTTAGGGTTTAGGGTCCAGGGCGTTACCCTCTCCCAAGCCAACATGTAACCTCAAAGGGACCATCAAGGGAGTCGTAGGGATTGTAACGGGCGTTTTAGAGAAGATGTATAGGAAGATATGGGATTATACTCTCTCAAACAAACATGGAGCCCTGTGTAGCCTCCGACTGAAAGGGGAGTTGTGATCCGCATGTATCCCTGGGGTCCAAGCCCCCCCTATTTTGAGAAACCCCAAACAGCGCCGATAGGTTGCAATGAGCGATGCCGCAGTGGGTCCTGATCAATCGTCATATGTTGAATTTCATGATCCGAGCAACCTAAGCCAAGGTGAATTCTCGGCGAGACCTCTTGCAAGGAATAAAGAATTGAGTCAGCACTGCCCCAAATGCATCTCCTGCACTTGGGCCAGGGGTGGTGTTCTGACTCACCTGGGAGCTTCTCAGCATGAACCTCTGTATACTCCCATATACTCCCCAAACGAACAGGGAACACCATATGACCGGATTTCGAAGGGACATTGGTCTTTGTAGAGCGATTTTTGGGTTTGCATGCTAGTTGGGGAGTGCACTCATGAACAGGGATACTGCTGGGCATCTCAATTTGAACGCATCCAGGACCATCCGGCAAGACCGTCAGACACTCTTTTTCTCTGCCACGTGGCCTGCAACCGTGCAGCAGATGGCTCAAGTCATGTGTCTCGACTGCCGTTAATTGTTTCAGCGTCCGGGAGCTTTTGCATGTAGCATTTGGGGGTTAGGGGGGCCTGGTAAGTATACTTATCCCTTATAAGCCATATAGTATGATGACGCCAGCTATCCCCCTTTTCTAACCTAGTTACTAAGCCCCCCAGACCCTCTCAGTATAGTCACTGCCAGAAGGATTCTGTTGTCTCGGTACTGACTAAGTTTACAGCTGAAGCCTGAACTACAAACCGCCCGTCCTATGTCCCTGTGTACATTTCATCCCTTCATCCTGCATTTTAGGGTTGAATGCTTCGTTGTCAGGATGAAGCAGACCCTAGACCCTAAACCCTAAACCCTAGACCCTAAACCCTAAACCCGTCAGGATGAAGCAGACTGGCTCTGAGGGTTCTGGGTTTTGGGCTGGAGGCCTTGAACTGAACTAGCCCAGACTGTAGGATCTTCTGGGGCGGGATGATTACAAGTTCTAGTGTGCTTATTGGCATATGCTGACTATCTGAAGTTGAAAAGCCCTCAAACAAGGCTTTCCCTTCCCAAACCCAAAACCCACATCCCTGAACCGTAAGGGTTTTGAGGCCGACTGAGCTTCCTCCATGTAGGGTTGCGCCTTTTGGTGACACCCGTGTGTTACCGGGGTGTAGTTCTCCTGAGGTAGAGAGCACCGCTCTTTGCCTCCACGTAGGGACTATTTATGTCTTCAGGGCCCAGTGTAGGTACTATTTACAGACTTCGCGCCCCAAGGTAAGGGGCGCAGGGAAAACAATCTGTGGTTCCGAAAAAGCGGATTGTAATTGCCTGATTGTTGAGTATGCCAAATAGTACATGTTCTCCCGGTTTCACGTGTACTCTGACGCAACCTCATCCCTACATGATCGCTGCGATAAGCGCTGCATGTTTAGGCACCAGAAGGAGTTTGTAGAGCCTGGAACCTGATTCGAGGTTGCTGTGACCTGTTCAGCTTACCGTCATGTGGCCGCCCTCGGAATGGTAGAGCTAATGATTTTCCTATCCGAGATATTTGTTGATACAGGAAGTCCTACGATCCTACACATGCCTTGGCCCTGGGCCCCTGGTGGAAAGAGGTTTGGATTCGTATACCACGAGGAAAACCTATGTGGCACTTTCCAAAAATCAGGGGACCCCAATCACGACCTCCAAATACTATAATCCTCATTAGAGAGGGCCCCTAACATGGGACCCTATTTTGAGGAAACCTTCATGTTCCTTAGCAAGCAGTATGTTTTAAATCGCATGTCCAATGGTTATTTAGCGATTTTACTTAGCTTTTCAATTGGAATTGGCGTGCTTTGTAGCTTGACATTCTCTTTGTCAATCAGTCGTATCCGAATTTAACAGCAGCTTGTGTTTGATTGCAGACTCCAGATCTGGAGACAACAAGTCTTGTGGGCTACCTACAGGTTGTAGTGGCTTGCAGAAGAATCCAATGGCTAGAATGCTTCATATGGCTGAGGAGAAGTGTACTCCTCAAGCTTGGGGTGCGCGGCTCTGACGGCCCTTAGCCCAAGCCCCGATCCTCAAATCCTGAAACTCCAGCCTAAACACGTCAACCCAAGCCATAACTTACAAAGGTTGGTGGTCTATCGGTATTGTTACCAGTATACGGCTCGTGCTATGAGTACTACTATTCTGCATTCACTTTATTCTTGCTAATGTATAGTACCGTTATCCTCAGTTTTTCTTGATGCTTATCAAACTATTGTTGATACCGTGCGCAAGTTTGTCAATGTTGTTCTTGATGTGTTTAGGTCATTGTTCCTGATGCTTGTCAAGTGTTTTCTTGATGCGTCACCCTACCCTCTGGCCTAAACCTCTAAGCCACGTCGGGCTTCTGGTAGGTGCTCGAGCGACTTGCCACCCGTCTGTGTGATGGCCGGCCAGCGCGGGGATCGGGACTCCTTGGTATCATGTGGGGAGGTTTAGGGTTTAGTGTTGCCTCTGTATAATAAGGGTAACAGATGATAAGCTTGAAGCTGACGGCCACCCAAGTAGATACTGTACTAAACTGTATACCCCCCATGTTGCCAGTCCTAGCTTTAAGCCGATGATCCGAGGCCGTAATCTTGAAGGGCGCTATTTGGAGGTTCCCAGTTCTAACTGCACTTATAACTTATACGCCAATTATTTGCCCCCACCAAGTCCACTGGTATGGATGTAACAGGGCTTCAAGAGCCATTTAGAATGGAGCTATAGTTGCCCTGAACCTCTAGGTACTGTAATGTCTGTTGAAGCTATCCGTATGACACAAGTCCCCAGAATGTTACCTAGATGAAATAGAGGTGTCGCCTTGGTGGTTAAGTTATGTTAGCTCGCCTGGAATCAACGATGAGTAAGGGTAAGGAGACATCGGTCTACAATTTACTGTGTTATTGAGAAGATTAATTTAACCTACCAAGTGAGCTGATAAACCCACTGAACCTTGAAGGAGGGCCCAGTGTCGCGGGAAGACATCCTGCAGGAGGCGTCGGATATGCAATTTACAGCAACGACTGTGTCACAGGACTTGGTAAGGTCAAGACTAGGGGTTGTTATGTGGCTAGTAGGGGCAACAAACTTGTTATACCACGCGCCCCGAAACCTCCAAGCAATCCCTTCCTCCTCATCCCAATCTAGCACCGTTATGCTTTGGTGGGTTTGCAACATTGGTGGTGTGAATCAGGGGTTCCTTGCTGGAGTCCCTGTACTGGAACGTAGTATGAAGTCAACTGTCAAGACAGGGCCCACACTCCAGGGCCCGTGGTCATCACGTTCGAGCTCAGGGTTTCCAAGAGCATTTTGACCTACAGGTTTGCGCCAATCAAGGCCTCCCATACACTGCAATTCTTAAGGCATAAGGTATACAGGGGTACATAGGGTGGGCCAAGATTTCCTCCATCCACAGTAGGTTGAGACCTGCTGTCGTCTGTAATGGGTTTACACCCATCGGGTCATTTGTGGACAAAATCCAGGGATATACTGGACAAACCTGCCGTCTCACTGTAATGTGGAAGCCTGAATTATTACCAAAGTTATAGCCCAAAATTCCATGCTTGACCATTGTAGAGGGTGCCTGAAGTAGACCTCAAACTGATATAGTGTTTGTTTCCTCCGCTACAGAACACAGACACTTGGGGGCAATTCTCGGCTTTTTCCGGACAAGCTCCTGCATCCGGTTTTGGAATCCAGCCAGTCACCAAAAGTGCCCTTACTAGGGAAATAAGAGTACTGCATCTACGGTACATGGGGACTGTCTTTAAAGGAGGGTTGGGGCAGTATCCAAACTAAACTGAACCATAGACTTAACCCTAAACAACGTAGTACCTTTTGAGTAGTCCTAACAAGAACCCTAATTAACAAGCAAAACGCAAAAAGGGAACTACATTGGAGGGTCCAGATTAGCCCTAGACCCTAAACCCATCCCTGAGGCTTGACACCTTTGTAGCCCGAACAGTTAGGGTTTAGGGTTTAGGGTTTAGGGTCCGTTGCAAGGCCAGCTTGGGCTTCCTTGTACTCCCTGAGTCCTACCTCTTCTGGAATAGTCTGCAAGTATTCAACATGCATGTTTTCATCACAGGCCTAGGGGGATTGCAGAAGCCCTAAAGGCAAAAGCTTGTATGGGTGACCCTCAACCCTAAACCGGGATTGGGCCTCGGCAGTCTACGGTTGAGGGCATAGTTTGTTTCATGGTGCAGCATCTTGGGTTTTGGGTGTAAGCTGCCGGGCTTACGGTGTAGGGTCGATGGGAAGCCTTATCCAACCCTGCAAGTTTCGTAGATTAAGCCGGTTTCCATTTCATGTTTCCTTTTTTTGAACCCTAAACTCCAAACGCCAAATCCTACTATGGCCCCATGTAGTCATAGTCGCTATATCCGCTTCACAGGAACCAGAACTAACCCTAAATCTTCTGGGTTGCTGTTAAGGAACTTATATTAACTTACCACAATGGGTATATATAGTAAATAATAGGGTTTCCCCAATATAGTAACTTAATTTGAGTTCCTTAAATCCCTATATTCCCCCAGTTTCCATTTCATTTTCCATTTTCTTTTCCATTTGATTCTCCATTATAGGGGGATACTATACCCTAAACCCTAAACCCATTATAGTAGCTTAATTTAAGTT
>CAJNIZ010024880.1:0-22028 GCA_905231905.1 Symbiodinium pilosum
GGGTTTAGGGTTTAGGGTCCCGAAGATATAAGAAATCATAAGCAAACAGGAAAGATATGGTGGTTGTTCAACATACCTGTCCCAAACATGGCCATAATGTAGGTTCCCTGTTTGGTTAGGATCCTCTTTTAAGGAAGTGTATTCCCAATGGTCCCTACTTTACAAGGACCTTTAGAACAACCCCCATATGAGAAGATTGAAGAAGCTTCGAGAAGGGTTCAGTACGTTATTCTTGGAAGAAATATAAAGGATACATGAGAAGTAAGAAGAAGACATGCATAGGCCTGGAAAGGAATATGAAGAAGACATGTAGCTTTCTGAGGAACTTAACATAATTTAACTCGAATTAGCGTGACTTAACAAAAGTAGGTGTAAGTTTCCGTAAGTAGATATATCTTTCGCAAAAGATGTCTACTTAGTGAAACTTACACCTAATTCGCCTATGCGTTCTCCCAAGGGCTTGTCACAATCCTAACTTGGCTAAGCAGGGCTAATATATCTTCGGCAGGAGAAACCCTAAACCCTAAAACCCTCAGCCTAGAAGGAGTCGCTGCGGAAGCTGCCGGTGCGGATGCCTTCGATCGCCCCGCCAAGGACAGGCATTTCTGGGCTTTACGTATCGAAGCTTTCTTAGGGTTTAGGGTTTAGGGTTTAGGGTATCAGTGAGATTAGTATTCGTACGACGGGTATTAATTAGTATTGTCAGTAGTACAGTATGGTAGTATTACGAGTCTTATGACTATGGGCTTTACACATACTAGTTTTAGTATTAGTATCAGTGGGTAGTATGGTAGCATCATTAGTCTTATGATTCGTATTATCATTGCTAGTAGTGGTATTGGAAAAGGTTGTGAATGGCATTGTCATCGATTAGTATTGAAGACTAACACATAGGATCATAGCACGTGTTATCATATCTCTGCTTTTGCTGTTGTGATTCTTATTCGGAGTTTCATTATGTTTCTGTTTATTTTTTCTCATTTCTTGCTCTGTTGTTCTGCTGTTTTGCGGGCTTGAGAGTTTGAGATGGAGGGTTAAGGTCTATCAGGCTTTGCTTCTGGAGTTTTGGGTGCGTAGGGTCATGGTTGAAGGAGATGGGGGTTGGGGTTTAAGCGCCCCAGGAAGCACGTAAACTCTTGCCTTGGGGGAATCGGTTTAGGGTTTAGGGTTTAGGAATCCATCAGTCCTCAGCAAACCCCCAGGCCCTACACCCCAAACCCCAAACCATCATCGTGCTTTGTGGCCTCTTGCGTCTTTAGTAGTAGGCCTCGGGGTTTGGGTTCAGGCACGTAGTTCCAAGTTGAATACCTAAACCCTAACCTCTAAGCCCCTAAACTCCTAAGCCTAAACCCCCAAACCCTAAACCATCTCTAAACTGCACGGTTGAGAAGTCTCCAATCTGCCTTCCTGATGCCTCATGTGAGGTAGCAGGTCTTTTGGAATTCTTCTAGGGTTTATGGTTTACGGGTTAGCGGTGTAGGGGATTTAGGGGTTTAGGGGATAGGGCTTTAGAGGATTTAGGGTCTAGGATTTTTTGCTATGGCCATGCGCGCTCACTCCACGCGCGCTTAGGCGCCAGCACAAAAGAGGGATCTCTCACAGCTTTGTGGATGTTGTCGTAGTATAAGTGCGGTGAGGTGTGGTCAGGCTTGAGGTTCGGGAAAAAGCGTTTAGAGTAGACTTCGACCCAGTACGGGAATTGCATACCCCTTCTTCTACCCTTCAGGATTATTCTGTCTTTGTGGTTTGCTCCGAAGACGACGGAATGCGTTGGGCTGGTTCTGTCCTGGAGAAACACGTTGACAAATATCTTATATTGGGATTCAAAGAGGAACTGGGACGGGGTCTTTGGACTACCTGCTTTTTCCCAGACTGCAGCGTTAGCAACCCGGGAGTAATAAGAGGCTTTGACACCAACGACTCTCTTGAGGAATCTGTAGTACTTGCGAAGGAGCTGAACAAAACCATCCTGGGCAAAGTGCAAGACTACGAGTCGGAGCTCAACATATCGAGCACTGTTGTTATATCCTTGGCGCAGGATGGCACCGAGAAGATCGCGTCGAAAGAGCTCGATATCTCTGACCTCCTTGGTCCCGTCTCGCAAGGCGGCATCATGCAGAGGCTTGGAATCGGAGGAAGCAGCCGCGCATCGCTGAGGTCTAAGATTCAGGGGTTAGGGTTTAGGGGTTCAGGGTTTAGGGGTTAAGGGTTTAGGATTTAAGGATTTAGGATTTAGGGGTTTAGGATTATTTAGGGGTCTTGGATTTAGGGGTTTAGGGTATAGGGTAGCATGTAGAATGGCGCCTTTTGGTCTCTTGTATGGGTTTTCGACTATTATCTTGCCTGCTCTTGGGGTCCAGTTGTTGTGGAGGCTACCTATGCATAATTAGCTATCCACCTGTAGATTGCTTCAAATCAGAAATTAGGCTTCACACCGTCTAAACCCTAAATCAGCAAGTTTCATCTATGACGCTCTAATCCCTACATGCTTGATTCCCAAGCTTTGGCCCCAAAAGTTTAACTCTAGACCCGACACTCTTAAACTTTGCATCCAAGTGCTGCGCCCCCCCCCTTAAAGCCCCACCAAAGACTACAGACCTAGCAAAGCGCCTACAAAGGGAGAGAGGCGGCAAAGTGTGCGGTTTGGTGTTGGTGGAGCGGTGAGAAAAGCCTCCACCCTGACCTCCCACCCTGAAATTCGAAAACCGAAAAGCAAGTCTGTTCAACTCCTAGGCCATGGGCGCTAATCCCTCAGCCCCAAAAACCTAGACTCAAGCCCCTTGGTGCCAACTCCTAAACTGCAGCCCCCACAATCCCTACGCGGCTTCAACTCAAATCGGATGGTAAACCCTCAACACTAGACCCTGAACTCGCAACCCTAAAGCCTAAACCCCTAGACCCTGAACGCTAAGCCCTGAAGCCTAAAATTCTAGAAGCCCTAAACCCCAAAACCCTAAACTCCCAAAACCCCAAAACCCTAAACTCCCAAAAGCCCTAAACGCCAAAACCCCTAAACCCCCAAAACCTGAAACCCCAAACACCCTAAACCCTAAACCTTGGAGGGCACAGGGCTCACAACATCAGGAGTTGCGCCAAGGCCCCCGTCTGGCACCAGGGGCCAATTTCAAGCTGGGGCCTTGGAGCAGTTTAGGGTTTGGGGTTTAGGTTGTAGGGTTTAGGGCCAGGGTTCAGAGTTAAGGGCTCGGGGTTCAGGTTTTACGGTTTTGGGATCTAGGGCTTAGGGGGTTTACCTGAGATTTAGGGGTTGAGCATCTTGAGCTTAGATGAGTTTAGGGTTTGGGGTTCAGGGCCGTCAGCCAAGGGTTTAGGGCCTTGAGTTTGGATGAACTTACACGGTTCAGGGTTTGGCGTTTGGGCTGAGCACCCCAAAGGCTCGAGGGGCTTTTGACCCTCAGGATTCATGTCTATGTGGACTCTGCGGAGCCCTAGCCTTGGCAGATATACGCCGAACCTCTAGACCCTTGAGCCCTAAACCCCTAAACAGGGGTAGGTTTGAACATTATTTCTAACTGCACCTCTATAATCCACATAAAGCCGTTACAATTTAGTTTTTCTAGGGCCCCCTAAACCCTAAACAACAACCTTAAAGGGCTAGCTCAGGGCTTCGGCCCTAGGGGACTAGGCACGGGTAGCTAAGGGAGTTCTATCACTTTGTTTGGGGCTGTCCGTGCACTTTGAAGGGGTTTTGTGGGAGGTTCCATATGTGTTTGGGGGAGCTCAAAAACCCAATTTTAGGGTTTAGGGCGTGGGGTTTAGGCTTACGGTTTAGGGTCTAGGGCTTATGGTTTAGGGTTTAGGGCCTATAAAGTCCAGCCTTGACTTGAGACCTGACCCCAAATCCCCAAACCCTGACCCCTGGCTGCCTTGGGGAATATGTAGTACCCCGGGGGCGGGGAGGTTTACCGGTAGAGAGGAGGGATTTTCAAAACCGAGAACTATCTCAGCTTACTGCTCATGACCTCACCTGATGGTCTTCTGGTAGGGCCTTTGCTCTTTATTTAAAAGTATGGGCTCCATACCCCTCCACGCCCCCATGGGTTCCCCTTCATCAGGCTTCAGTTGAGACTTACTAAACACCTAATTGGGGGAATCTAGAGGTGGCAGTGTAGGCTTCGAGGCGATTGTGCGCTTGGACCCTTGGGACCCATCTGCTCAAACCTTACAAGCCTTAAACCCTAAATCCCCAAGCCCCTAAAGCCCGAAACCCTAGGCCAGGAACCTTAAACTCTAACGCCCTAAAGTCCAAAGCCTCAAATCCTAGAGCCCCAGGTCCCAGACCTTGAAAATCTGAAGCACCAATTAAAGCGAAAAAGCCTGAAGCCCCAAAGTCCCAAATCTTACGCCCCGGACCTTAAACTCCAAAGCCCCAAACCCTAAAGCCCTAAACCCTCAAGCACAAACGCTAAACCCTAAAGCCCTTAACCGTAAAGCCCTAACGCTAAACCCTAAAGCCCTAAACCCTAAAGCCAAAAACCCTAAAGCCCAAACGCTAAACCCTAAAGCCCTTAACCCTAAGGCCCTCACGCTAAGCCCTAAAGCCCTGAACCCTAAATCCCCAAACACCAAACTAGAGGTTTGGCATTCCGAGTCAGCAGTTTCTGGACTTTCAGAGCTTCGGCAGTGCTGCCCAGGCAGGCTTTGTCTCAGCAATTCTACGAACATTACTGGGAGGTTTAGGGTTGAGGGTTTAGGATTTAGGGTTTAGGATTTAGGGCTTAGGATGTAGGGCTTAGGATTTGGGGCTTGGATGGATTTAGGGCTTAGGGTCCAGGAGTTCAGGGTAAAATGCCCTACCTGTACCTGTCGATAAAGAACCTAATTGCAAGCCCCTTAAGTGCTCTAAATTGCTTCGAGTTGGGACATGATTGGGATACGCCGGTGTGCCCTAATTTGCTAGAGGTATGAGTAGGTTTTATAGCTACCCTGAAGCTTCACGTCTTACGTAAGGGGGAGATATGAGGGTTTTAGGGAATTATGATAAACTATTTTAAACAAGGGATTTAGGTTCCCCAACTCAAGCCAGGGACCCTAGGGCCGTCACATGGCTGTTCTATAGGGTTCTTGTTGCAGGGGTTGGAAACATACCCTCACTGAATTTGCTGGGATGGTGCTGGTGCGATAGTATAAGCCCTTATCCCTGGGGCCGAGAAGAGGATGCAGAGGAGGAGGTCTTGTCCGACGATCCAGAAGTCGACCCAGAGGGCGCCAAGCTCATCGCACTCCTGCACAAAGACAAGCCGCAACCGCGCCGATATCAGAGCTGCTTGGGGCGCGTTGAGTGGCAGGCACGCGAGCGATGAAGGTGTGGAGCTTACCGAGGGACTTTCCAGCTTCCGTTATCACATCGAAAATCTACCTGCCTTTGCGGACCCACGGCTTGAGTTGTTTCTGCTGACGTTGCAAGCAATGGCGAGGGGTCATTCAGCGATTGCGCTTGGTTTGCGAACTGGCGGTTGAAAGACAATTTTTGACGATCCGTCGCAAAAAGATGGTTGGACGGGGCTCAAAGTCGGACCATCTCTTAAACTGCAAGCCATCTGTTTGGCTAAAGCTGCTGACAGGACAAAACCGCGTGCAAAACCTTTAACCCTATAACCATTAGCCCAAAACCCTGAATCCTACACCCTTAACCCCTGAACCCTACACCCTTAACCCTTAATCCTAAAGGGCCTGCCCGGGAACCCGGGACAGTAGGAGGGAGTCTCGACTCAAGGTGTTTGATGTAGAAGCCTGAAGCGATATTTGGGGTTTAGGCATTATACGATTTAAAGTTTAGGGTTTGGGGTTAGGCTTCAGGGATTAGGCTTTAGGGTTTAGGGAATAGGGTCTGGGGTTTATCCAAAGAACCCCAACAATGGAGAACCAAACGGGTAAGAAATGGAAACTAAAGTGGAAAGTGGGGTTCTATGAGCATTCTAGGGATATTTACTGTTCGTATGATTCCGTCGAAAGGGGTTATACTTGATGCATAGGGTTTAGGGTTTGAATGTTTGGCATTTCGGGTCGAGGGAATGAGTACCAGTGCTATCGTCCTAGATTCCTGGTATACGTGTAGTATAGGGTTAAGGATATAGAGGGTACCTCAAAAAGACCGTAACACAATGAAAGTTTTTCTAGGCCACTACAATAAAATCCTTGCGCGTTGTGGCGGTGCAGTATGCCAACAGGTCTCAGGGTACTTAACCCGGCAAATGCAGAGAGGGGAAGAAACTCTTGTGTACACTTCGCGATGAAGGGGTGCGACGCCAAAGAACATTATGTCAGGGGTCAAAGGGCCAAATCGTGTTCAGTGATAAAACCCAGAGGGTCCATTTACCCAAGAATTAGGTACTTGGGTTTAGGGTAATAGTAATTACAGTATCTGTTTTGGGTAAGTATATGATTATCAGGTACTTGGACCCTTAGGGAAAGGAAATGGCCTTGCGGAAGGCACCTCTTCCCAGCAGAAAGAGCTAACTCAAAGCTCGCAGTGAGGAACAAGGACACAGTATCAGAAGCCATAGCTTGGGTACTGCCCCCCCCCTCAGTAACAGTTGGATGGTAATTATAATATGGGTATATATAGCCCTTAATAGGGCCCCTTAATATAGGTATGTCTCTGGGTTCCCTCTATCTCAAGACAGTCCCACTACACATATAGCTTCAGGGCGTTGGTGAGATTAGCCGTTTTCGTATGATATCAACATTTGCCCCTAAACTCTAAAACCCTAAACTCCAAACCCTAAGCCCCTAAACTCTTACACGTTAAAAACTTTTTTAAAAAAAATCATGAGTGGTAAAGAACAGACGAGTCTTAGTTTAAGAAGTCAAGGTCTAGACTTTGATTTTGTGTTGAGGGTTTAGGGTATGGGGCTTTGAGGGTTTAGGGGTTTAGGGTTTGTGGGTTTTGGGGTTAGGGTTTAAGAGTGCAGGGGCTAAGGGTTTAGGGTTTAGGGTGTTTAGGGGTTTAAGGGTTTAGGGTTTAGGGTTTTGCTAGATGCTTCGGGCTTAAGGATCTGAGATTTGGCGAACAGTTTTGAGGCAGTACATGCCTTCCTTCAGACGGGCTGATGGCCGCTGGGAGCCGCTATGTGGGGCTCTATCATCACCATTTATACAGGGTACTTGGGGGGTTTGGCCACCCAACCCCCAAAACAAGGATCTATGACGGCAACATGACTCTTCCTCAGTAATTATGGGTTCAACGTGGCCAAGCTTCTATAATTGGTCGCTAGTGCGGAACCCCGGAGAAGCAGGAAAATTATCCCCCAGTATCTCTTGTATAGATATAATATAGACATCCTAGTCTACTTCTGCAGGCTCCCACCTTACTTGGATGGCTTACAGCTTGCAGGAGCTGTCGTAGGTTTAATGGTGGCCGGTATAGAGAGTTGGTATGCAAGACTCTATTAAGGTAGCCCCAGATCAACCATAAACCCTAAACCCATTGCAAGCCATAGCAATTTCTGTAAATACCGCAAACAGATGGGTAAGATCCTGTCAACCCCTTGCCATTAACACTCCAAATCCATCCCCCTAAGCCTTAACTCTAAGCCCTAAACCCGAACGCCCCTCCCCTAAACTCCACGTAAGATAGGCGATTTGAAGAAAGCTTCACATGGGACAGTGCAAAATGATGGAATGGTTGCTCGCATCAACTCAACCCCTGCTGTTCAAAGGTTTTGAACAAGATCTTGTACAACGTTCCCTGCATAGGCTAAGGATATTCCTGGAAGCTCGGCGTCCCTGATTGGTAGTTTCCTTAAATGAGGGGACTCCATTATAAATTCCAAAATATTAGGATTTTGATTATCGGGTTTCATGTATAACCCTATATAACCCTTACAACCCTATAACCCTAATCCCTAAACACTAATTTTTGGAAACCCCCATTGAGAACCCGTTAATCGCAAGCCCTCAGACGACTCTGCAGGCAAGGGCAAAGGAGTATGCTGCTGCATGGGACAGGCAAACCTCCAGGGCTCAGGGTTTAGGATTGTTGGGTTGAGGATTGAGGCTTTAGAGGTTGACGGTTTGGGGGCAAGCTCCAAAGCCCTGAAGCATGAAGCCCAAAGCCCAAACGCCTAAACCCGCCTTTTTTTGGGCTAGCAAACCTTTCGCGCTAAAAAGGCCCTATGTCCGGAAGCGTCCCGAAGCCTTTCAAGAGTAGGGTCCCACTTTTGTGCCAAAGCTAGGTACTGCAGTGGTGCCCAAAGAGAACCCATTCGGTTGATGTTAAGCTCCCTTGCATGACCCTAAGCCCCTGATTCCGCCGCACTTGCGGTATTCTGGCATATTGAGGGCTATTCAGGGTTGGTTGTCCATCAGCAGTGTAGTTCCATCATGGCCCATGTAGTTGGGTCCCGGGAAGACTCGAATCTCCAGGTTCGGGGTATGGCGAGTTGAGGGTTTCAGGGGTTCGGGGCTTCAGGGTTAGAGGATTTGGGGTTTAGCGTATTTGAGAAGTTGAGGGATCTAAGGGCTCAGGCTTCAAGAGATAGACCTTTTAACCCCAACACCTACCGCTCAGACCTGACCGTATCTAGTGCCACATTAGAGTTGAGGTGTTGCTGGGCAGTGGCTTGTTGTCCCAAAGCGTCCATGTCGGTATATAGGGCACACTTGTGGGCGCAAGGCTCCCATATACCGACTATATGGCCAAGTACATACTATAGACCCTGCGTGAACCCTTAGGGTGTGTGGGCCGTGGACGCCGCAGTCGGGGGCACCCAGCGCACCTGTAGACGTAGCGGTAGCTTTCTCTTTTTGTCACCTGCGGGCGGGTTGCTTCTAAGCGTGCAGTTTCAGGATTCAGGAAGGGGAAAATGAAGCCAGCAGGAAACATCAGCTCTTGAGGTTTTTAGGTTCAGGGCGTTCTGAGTGATAGTCTCGCGAAGCGTTCGTGTGCGCGCAGTCGACCCGGCCCCGCCCAGCCCCGCCCAGCGCCGTCCGATTCGCCCGCGTCACATAAGGGTCCACTTCAGGGCGGCTGCCGTCCTTGCCTAGTTTCGCCACGAGTTGCGCCCCTCTTCCTTCAGCTCTATTCATGTGGCTTACCAGCCTGAACTAATTTCGAAGACCCCAAGTCTTCTTCTTGCCAGACCTTGGCCAGTCGTAAACCTGTATTACTGGGACCTTAGGGAGCCTCAGCAAAGCCTCAGGCAGGTTTTAGGTAGTCCCTGTTTACGGGTCACCCTTCTATGAAAACCCCTTATGGATTCTTTAGATGGACAAAATGTGCGATCTAGACTCGAAGCAACGCGGTGCAAAACTGCCGTGCAGTTGCAGGCAACAGGATGTTTGTGTCAGAATCTTTTCCTGTTTCCAAGACTTCTGGAACTGGACCTGCGCTCTTCTCACGGAATTCCGCCCAACGCACACGCACTAGTTGGGGGAAGATCCTTTGCGCCAAGAGCCTATGAATCCTGGCAGAGGATAACCCCCGACAGTAGCGCTAGAATGAGTGTTCCAAATCCATGAAACGGTCAGAAGACGCAGAAGATCTTTTTTTTTGTTTCGAAATAATTTGGGGGTTTAGGTAACCACAACAGCAGCAGCAACAACAGCAGCAACAAATAAACCAACAACAGCACCATCACCAGCAGCAGCGGCAGCAGCAGCAGCAGCAGCAGCAGCAGCCACCCGCCCTTCATTCAACGCGGTGTGGTTCGTCTGAAATTCCCCAGGCCACCCTACACCCTCGACCCTTGAATTAAAAACTATACATGCAAGCCCTCCTCGCTAAATCCTCAACCGAAAGCCAAACGACTCCATGCAACAAATTGCTGCCAGGTCTGTCGAGGCCTTGCAGGCCATCGGCGGCACGTGCGTGGAGGTCGACTATGCGCCGTTTCAAGAGGCATGCACGGCTTAGGGTTTAGGTTCTCAGGAAACTGGTTTCTAGGGACACTGGTTTCCCCCCAATTCTACCCCATTACTTAGGAATTCCCCCAGTGCTCAGAACTCCCATCGACAGGCTTCACGTGTGAAGTGATGGAAAGTTTGACAAAAATAGGTGTATGAACTTCGAGTCCAAAGGGAGATGAAGGCGCCACAAACCCCAAATCCTAAATGGTAGTTTCCAATTTCCTTTCCATTGTCCCTATATATCCCCTATAAACCCCTTATAAAAGGTACCCCTAACAGGTTTGACCCCTTCTCACCGTGCGGGCTTGTCATTCGTGTTTGTCTGCGAGTGATTCTCGAAGTTGTGATAGCTGCCCTTGGCATGTTAGTAACTGCTACTGATTGCGGTGATATTGTAGGTATGTCGGCCCTCAACCCTAAACCAGCCTGTGGAGTGTACGTTATCATAGTACCACGCCCCGAATGAGTCCCCCTACCTGGTAGGATTTAATACCCTAACGGCCCCATTTTTGTTGGGGCGGCTATTACACGGGACCCATGACACGTATCATTTTTAGCAGATGCAAGCCTCATAGACCATTCGGGCTCAGGGTTTACAGCGTTTGTTGTCTCTTTAGCCGGGTCTTCGTTTTATGGGAGATTCTCAATGGTCCTCATAGAATCCTCAGTATGGGCCGCATAACGTTTTTGTAGTGCCCATTCGAACGCTAGCGTGCCTAATAGGAGCCACCTTCTTAAAACCAAACATACACAGGTGGCAGAGGCATCATGATTCTAGCATAAAGGGACTTGCCTTAAAGCCTAAAGCAAGCTCATCTGGCCCCCCCCCTTCAGCAAGAAGCCACCGCTCAATGTAGCATCATGTTGTCGGAGCAGAATTCTAGTTCGAGAAGGGGGGGGGGCCTGAATGTGACTATTCAGGAGATAGTAGCTGATCAAAGTTCCTGTCGCCATTATGGGAAAACATGTTCCCCATATTCCTTTAATTACTATAGACCTACCGGCACCTTGAATGATTTCCACGAAGGACCTTTAGACCAACCCCCAGATTTTCTTGTTAACTTCATCTTGGAGGCATCGCGCAAGTCTGTTATCCTGGTTTAGGGTCCAGGCTAAAGTATTCCAGTTACAATTTCAACCTTTGACTATACGGTTAATCCCAAAGCTACCGGAGTTTTGCTGAGTACTGGTTGGCCTGTGGCACAGGCTGCAAACCTTCTCTACCAGGTTGGCTGCTCACTTCTGCTCACTTCTGATTTGTTTCAAGTTGAGGTTTTGAGGCTTAAGTGTTCAGACTTTGGGACTAAGGGCTCAGATTTTAGGGTATAAGGTTGGAAGTTTAGGGTTCAGGGCTTTACGGTATAAAGTATAGGGGCTGAGTGAGGATTTAGGGTTGCGGTTTAGGGCCTAGCTTTCTGGTGCCAAGATTTCCTTACTTTGCCGCTGTCCTGAAAAGGCATCGTAAGATCTGCTACAGAAGCATTGTGATAGTTTCCCAAAATAGGGAGACCCCAATGTAGACCCCAAAATGTGATTATCCTTTTTATGGGACCCCCCCCAAATGGTACCCCCCAATCTGGGAAACCCACTTGTTTCATGGTGTCCCCAACAATCCTGGTGTAATCATAATCAGCACATATCCCAAGGGTCCCTCATTTAAGAAACCCTAAACCGTATCACCCGTATCACCGCTATCCTCTTGCTTATGGTACACGGCGCGCCTTGGTGGTTTTTGGATGTTTCCTCAGGTTAGGGATATGAGCCATAAAATTACTAAGGTCCTTAAAGGGAGGTTATATAGGGATTATATAGGGACTGCTATAGGACTTATAAAGGGGAATACTAGGGATTTGGATTACAGCTCATATGAAGGGTGTTGGGTTGGAGGCTCACCGAAGCTTCCGCTGGGTTTAAGGTTAACGATTTACGGTTCAGGAGTTGGGGTTTAGGGTTTAGGGTTTCGAGCATGCATGGTCCCTGAGGCCCTAATTCTGCTGATAACTATAGCCCAAATGTCAGCCCTCTCAGTCCCCCACGAGGTTGTCTAGAACTAGGGTTTAGGGTTGGAGCCCGAAATCCCAGGCCCTAGCCGAAACCTCGAGTTGTTACCAAGTCACATTTAATGACCGCAGCGACCAGGCTGAAACAAAAAGTGGATCCAATGTAGCAGCCGAAGCTGCCATGGAATTACCAGCATGCTGCTCCCGTTTCTGGTACAAGGAACCTCAGATAGACCTCACCATGATTGGTAGCTGTTGAGGCCAGTGTATTCCGTGTAGGCTCTAAACCTCAAACCCTGAACCCCTCCTTGTGCGTTTGAGGTCTTGTGTGTGCGTGTAGAACTGCAGCAAGGCCCCGCGCCTTCCTTACAAAAAAGGATTGGCATAAAAGCCCTAACCTTGACCCCCCAAAACTTGATCCATGATCTCTAAGACCCTGAAGCCCAAAACCTTGGACTTTATACCCCCAAAACTCTAAAACTCTGAAACCCCCAAGGCTGAATCTCCAAACCCCCAAGCCCTAAACCCGAAGCCCACAAACCCTAACCCCAAAAGCCCAACCCTCAAAATCCAAACTCCCCCAAAAAACCACCAACAGCACCAACACTTGCATCACAGACTCCCAAAGCAAAAGCCGCCAACATACAAATGCGCATAGCAGGGCCCCTGGGTGGCAGAGCGACTTTCCGCCATCAGCTCCCTTTTGAAAAGCGACCCGGAGGCTCCCTGGTTGGGGTTTTAGGTTTCTAGGGTCTAGGGTTTAGGGCTTAGGTTTTAGGGTTTAGGTTTCTAGGGATTAGGGTTAAGTTCAAGCTTGGTTCTATGAGAGAGTTAGGGTTTTGTACAGTGTTTTTAATGATTTCATTTTTTTGGCTGGCTGTTAAACGCCTTAGGGTTTGAGAATTGAGGGTTGAAGGCTTTAGGGAGAATGTTTTAAGGGTTTGGGGGATTAAGATCTTAGGGTTTAGTGAACGGGTTTTGAGGGCTTTTGTCGTTGGGGGCGGGTTGGGAAAAATTCAATCTGAGGAGCCCTGCACTCACCGTTCGGGTACGGAATGCCCTTGCAAGGTGGTTCAAGGTTTAGGGTTTAGGGTTTAGGGTTCACGGCTGCCAGCTACCTCTCAGGATATCGCACATTACCTTCAGGGTTTGGCGTACGGCCTCCCATGCGGTACTGTATGTGCCTCTGTTGGTGGGCAAATCCTTTACTGCCCCAGGACTCGGCTCCATGGGGATATTTGCATATCTAGAGAGCTTGAGCTTGACGGTTTAGGGTCTATTTAACTAATTAGACGAGTGGAGAATCAAATGGTGAGGAAAACGAAGCATGTAGTGGAAACTGGGCCTGTATACGGGTTTACAGGAATTATCATCCAGGGCCTGACTGAAGAACTAATCTACCATTTTGCGGGGTGTAGTTTACGATGGTAATACTTTCGATAATGCACAAGGAGAGTATTGCGAATCTGTCGGGCTTCTGAAAAGGGAGGAACCCATACAAAAAACAATATGTGCAGATTACAAGGGAGTCCCCAGTGAAACCCTACGCCCTGAAAAGTCCGAGGGGTTGACAAAAAACTAAGCCCTCAGCCTAGTGAGGATTGGTTTGCAGAGAAACTTCCCAACTCTGCATGACCCTACACGCCTGTATATATTGAAATTTCAAGAAACCCTATAGCCCCTATTCAAGGGCGCCCTACATTACCCATCTTGTTCATGCCTACATATATGTATCTATCTTCACCTAGCCCTAAACCCTCTCACTCCTTCAAAGGGCCTCCCGCTACTTCATAACCCCCTTGAATGGGTCCCCCACATTAGCTACCCACCCTCAGCCCTAAACGCTATAACCCCTTCAAAAGGGCCCCCTGCATTAGTAACCCATCTTCTTTATCAACCGTAGGAGCCCTAAACCCCTGAACCCTAAGCCCTAAACCCTAAGCTCTTAACCCTGAGAACCGAAACCCCAAACCCTGAAACCCTAAGCCCTAAACCCTAAACCCTGAACCCTAAGCCCTAAACCTAAATCCCTAAATCCTGAACCTTAAGCCCTAAACCCTGAGCCCTTCTGTGGCGCGCAGGTGATCGAGCCTACTGTCAGGACCACTCCCAAAGAGCCACTGGTTTAGGGTTTAGGGTTGTAGGTTTAGGGCTTAGGGTTTACGTAGGATCTAGGGTTAAAGGTTTAAGGCGTAGGGTTTAGGGTTGAGGGTTTCAGGTTTGCGGTTTAAGGTTTAGTGCTTAGGTTTAAGGTTTAAGGTTTAGGGTTTAAGGTTTAGGGTTTAAGCAGGTATATACAGGGTTTAGGGTATACGTAGCGTACAGGGCTTATGTAGGGTTTAGGGCATTTGCTGCAAATTGGAGGATATCTGGAGGTTATGTAGGCAATATAGGCTTTAGGGTCTAGTGATCTAGTGCTCACTCTAGAGCCTCTTGAACAATTCTGTTTGAAAAACAACTATCTGGACAAACTCCGATTCGACAAGCAGTCTAGGAGGAACGTTTCAAAAGCATGGATCCATTTTGGTGGGGTCACCTTTTGGTAAGAATAATTTTTACAACTTTACGTGGTACAGATCAGGAACTAGAAATGAGGAAGCGGTATCCGGATGTTCCATGCCTTCACTGCTGGGTTGCATGTGAGTTTTCAGCAAACATGTCTTTCAGATTCTCTGTCCTTTGCACTGTGATCTGCCTACCGATCTGGAGTGTGATCAGGTCCAAAAGAATGGCCCTGGCAGGTCCTATTATAGTATAGTAGTTTCCATTTTATTTTCCATCATCCCAATATATTATAGTGGATTATAGTATGTTATAGTATATTCTAGTAGATTAGAATATGGTATAGTTATAATACCAAGAGGGCCTGGCTGCAGCTCTACGGAGAAGCAAGATCCTCCTCCTCCGGCCGGCTCTGCTGCCGCAGACTGGAAACCCCATAGTAGTTTCCATGTTCTTTTCCATTCCCTCATTCCCAGCTAACCAGATGTAAGTTCAGGGTTGAAGCCCTAACTGTGTGAAAGCGTAGGGGTAAGTCAGGCGGGGTTTGTGTTTTGCGTCGGAGGCAGGTTTGTTGTTTCAGGATTTAGGGTTTAGGGTCTATAGGGTTTAGGGGTTTAGTCTTCAGGGTTTGGCGTTTGGGTCTGAGGACCGGATTGGTTGTTTGAAGCATCGCCTTCTTGGTTTTCTAACATTGTTGAAATTGGTTCTCACTGCCTCAAAGGTAATGCTTCTTGAGGTCATATAAGCAACCTCGCAACCCTCTATCCCTGCAAGCTTAAAACAGGATCCTAACTACCTTAAACCCTATACCCCCAAAGCTTAAACCCCCTAATCCCGAATGCCCGCTAATCCCGAATGCCCGCACGCTCCAAACAGGAAGATTGTGGAGCAGGGGCATCAGTACACGGCACAGCAGCAGACAACTCAGCGGGTTGCTTCTTTTGGGTGCTGGGAAGTTCAGGCATTGGGTTTAGGGACGTATAGTCCCCCTTAAGTAGATAGAATAGTAATGAGATCCCCATATACCCTATATTATATCTACTTAAGGGGACTAGAGGTTGGGGGTTCAGCAATGCAGGATTTGCTAAGGTTCGCGATGGAGATATGTGGTTTAGTGACCACACAATATCAAGGTTGGGGCTGAGGGTTCAAGAAGGAAGAACAAAGCAGATTCCTAAACCCTATAGACCCTGAACCCTATAGACCCTAAACCCTAAACCCTAAGCCCTATGGACCCTAAATCCTGAACCCGTAACCCTAAACTCTAAACCCTATATGAACCCAACTTTTTCAACCCGAGGATCCGCATGGCGGGCGGCAAAGAGACCCCCCAGGGCGTTCGCGAAGCACGCCGAGTCTGGGCCAAGCAATCGCACCTTGTTTAGGGTTCAGAGTTTAGGGTAGCGGTTCAGGGGTGAAGGTTAAAACCCAAAACCCCTAAAAACCCCAAAACCCTACACCCGCGTTTTAGAGGTTTGGGATTCAAAGTTTTAGGACTTGATGCTTTAAGGCCCCTGGGATTTAGACCCCTAACATGGAACTCCCATTTTGGAGGCATGTTGGGGTTACCCTCCTGAAGAGTTTAGGCTTACGGGGCTTACTGTTTAGAGTTAGGAATGTAGAACGAAGGGTTGAGGCTTCAGGTTGGTTTAGGGGGGTATAGGGCGTAGAGTTAAGGATCAAAGGTTGAAGGTTGCGGGGTTTAGAGGTTTGAGAATACACCATACGGAAGTTTCGTCAAGAGACGGCACCCTGACGAGTCCCAGGGTGATATCATGACCATCGGGTCATGATAGGGCCGCTGCTGAAGACATTTCTGGGATGATTTGGAAAAACTAAACCATGTGTATGTTCTCAGGCTTGGGGTTGCGTATGTGGAGATTGCGGAGACCTATAGTGCGAGCTTGATGGGCTTGCCGGCGGTTGGTAGGAGATGTATAATGGACATGGGGACTTTTGTACGCGATGATACAGGGAGTATTACAATACTACGGCGATCCATCCTTCCATTAAAGTAGAATTTTTGGATTCGGAGTACCTTGGGCAATCGCCTGGATGCAATTGCAGACCTGTTTCCGGGGACTGAACTGGGTTTAGGGTTGCGGGATTAAGGCTTAGGGTTCCCTTGGGCTGTTCAAATGCTCCCGGTAGAGTTGAATATCGTTGAAGCTTCGGGATGGGAAAACAAGGTAGTATTGAGGCGTGAGCAGTAAAGGATGCATACCCCCAATAAAGTAGGGAACAATTGTATTGTTAGGGGATGGGGGTTGTTACGAGGGGGAGTTAAGGAAGTTCCCTGAGATAATGAGTATACCCAAACCCCTATACACCCCTACACCCCTAAACCCTGGATCCCGAAACCCTGTAATTACCCTAAACCCTAAACTCCGAAACTCTAGACCCCTGAATCCTTCACACCCTAAATCCTAAACCCTAAACCCTATATAGCTTCAAAAAGCTAGCCGAGTGGCTGTAACATGGTAGGTGAATTCGCTAATGGCAGCCTCTGCGTTGCCGCCGAGGTCTTGCTTAATGTAGTTGTTCCTGGTCTTTAGGGTTGAGGGTTTAGGGTTTGGGGTTTGGGGTTTGGGGTTTGGGGGCTTCGGCTTTGTGTTTAGGGCTCAGGGATTAGCTGTAGCTCTTGGCATGCGACACCAAACCATGGGCCTTAGAGGGTACAATTATTGGTACAAATGTTCATACAAATTAGTATTACCACTTCTAGGACTATTCCTATTATTGTGATCATTTTCGTATAACATCCACACCCATACACCATGAATGGCTGTTGGACTTCAGTTAGGACACCCACGAGCCCAAAAGAAGCCAAGCATGTGCCCTCCTGAAGGACCAATAAAACCTAAGCACATCATCTTACAGATGTATTCGGCTACATCATGTCCTGCACCTGGGTTTCCCAAAATTAGGGTACCATTTCGGGGGTCCCCCTGATAAGGACTTTAGTATATTGGGGTCTATATTAGGGTCCCCTTATTTTAGGAAACTACCACCTATCCGCCGAGCCAAAGAGGGTCATGAGTCACGCAACTTCGCCATCCGGGCTTTCCGTTCTCAAGTCACGTGCTGATCCTGCGGCGTATTGTAGAACCCTGAAAAATGTAAGCGTCCTTCGTGGAAATCTGGGTCGCAAGACAGAAAAGTCACTTCTGGGCCCAGAATTCAGCAGCTGAATCCTCCAAAACCTAAAAAAATCAACATAGGACACGCATGGCTGGAAATCACGGCTGAGCAAAACAACAGAAACAACCCCCCACCCGCCCCATTCTGGCTTGCCCTTTTGAAGCTAATCAAGGAAACACGAAAGCACAGGTCCACACCTGAGGAGACTTGGATGACAGCTTTTCGTCATCAAGAACAAACATCTACCGAGGCCTTCAAAACTAGGTAAAATATCCATAAAAAGAGCCAAACAAGCCATCTTTTCTACTTTAAACGTATCATTCAGCTAGAACCACATGCCTTTCTACATTTCCTGTGCCTTGAAGGCCACCGGCACCAAAGAAGTCTCACAAGAGTGCCGGTCAAAGTTGGGGTCTTCCATAAGACCATGGTTTAGGGCTTAGGATTAAACAAACCATGAAACTACAAGTACCTGAACCCCAAAAGTATGTAGAATAATTGCCTTTTGGGCTACATTTAGGGCTTTTGGGCCATTATTTTACCTACTTGTGGGGTCCAGGTAAGGTTTTCAGAAAGCTAACTACCAGACCAAGCCACGACAGCAACCCAGCACCCCAAACGCTAAACCCAATCCTGAGCTCTACCCCTAGAGTTTTACCCTTGTACCCTAAACCCCCTTACCCTGAAATTCAACCCTGAATCCTAAAGCATTCAGCCAGTATGCGACACTCCTAACCTTGAGCCCAAAACACCAACATGCCAAACACTGCATCCAAAACACAACACACCTGAACCCTAAACCCCAAACGGCGAAACCCTAAACCTCAAGCACTAAGCGCTAAAACCCTGTAAGCCTAGCTTAAGCCAAAGTAGACCGCCAAGGTTCAAACTTGTCCCGCTGTGATTAGGCATGTTGGCCTGTCATGGGCATAGGACTTGCGCACCTAGGAACCCCTTTTCTGATGCAGCACGCGCTGCTCGTAAGGGTTTGATGGGTTCAAGGGCCTAGGTCTTTACCAAAGTTGGACTGAGACCTGTGCAAGATGACGTATGAGCCACAGCCAAGTATCTTCAATTACTGCCCGAAACGGCCTTCAGTTTCATAGGGACATGTTGAGGGGCAGTGACTTTGTCTGCCATACTTAACATGACCAACCAATGTTCACCTCTAGTGGGGCCTACTCGACCAGCATATGAGCTAAGATCTTCTCTGCCCTCAAACATTCAATAGCCTCCCACTGGCCTCTCACTCCCTCATGTCAACATATCATAATTATGCGAGACCACATATGCATTGCGGATATGGGTTGAAACAAATAAATCTATTTGCTGAGTGAAGAAGCTGCAACGGTAAGGTTGGTCGAAAGCTTAAGAATGCCAAGCACCTGTAGACTTTGCAGACTACCTGAACCCCTCAAGTATATAACATAATGGTCCCTTGGGCTGTTTTCAGGGTTTTGGGCCATTATCTTACCTACTCTGCGGGTTCTTTAAGGCACTACTGGAACACAGCAGACCTCAACTCCTCGTTTACGGATGCCCCAATCCACTCCGGAACCCTGCCCCAAGCCAACATGGAATCTGAGAATAGTGCTTTCTTTTCACTCTCCAGGGAGCTCAAACTTTTTGTGGAGACGCCCTAAATACTAGATCGTAAAGCCTGAACCCTAAACGTGCAAGTTACTAGTGACTAGTGGAAAGGTCATGATGCAAGGACAGGAGTTCTTCCCTTCCTGCATTCAGGGCTGAGATTACGCGTATTCCAAACAAACCTTGTGAACATGCTTTCATGGACAGAGCGAACTATCATGTGCTCCCGAAATTCTGTTACTGAAGGTTAAGCCACAGCCCTTGAGGATGTTTCCAAAAATCCATGCTGTGCCTTTCTCACGAAAGGTCTGTATCCAAGAGCTGCATCCGAAAAAAAGGATTCGCATCATCAGGAATCGTGAATCCCGATCTTTATGCCCCAATCTGTGTAATCAAAAAATTGAACCCTTCAAACCCTAAACACCTAAAAACCCCTGAGCCCGTAAGCCCTTAATGACCTAAAACTCTAAAGCCCAAAGTACTGAACTCCCCAAAACCATCAAAACCTTTAACCCTAAACCCTAAACCCTAAACCTTTAACTGCACCACGCCGCCTGCAGCGACACGTGGAGGTCCAAATCCTTTGCCTTCGAATGAGTCCACTGTGCAAATGCCAGCAGCATCCGGTGCTTGAACCCTTCCTGAGACTTCTAGACTTCAGAGCTTTGGGCTTAGGGTTTAGGGGTTTAGAGCTTAGGGTTTAGGGTTCAGGGTTTAGGATTCAGGGTTGAGGGTTTAGGCTTTCGGGCCTGAATGTTTAGGAACACTTCAGGCTTAGGGCCTCAGAGCCTAACCTTCAGCCTAGCACAAGTCCTAAACAACCCCAGACCCAAAACCATGGTCCTGTTTAGGGTTTAGGGTTTAAGGTTTAGGGTTTAGGGCTTAGGGCCGTAAATATTGGCTACCTTGGAATGCGCAGGGCTTGCTTCAAGGAAGGCTCAATGCAAAGACGAACCGTACGATTTGATAAATGGGTTTGGGGTTTAGGGTTCAGGGTTTGTACTCACTTAACATGTCTTTATGTTGGTAACAGTATGAGTCACAGTATTGGCCATACATTCTCTCAGCACGTAACGCCAACGAAAGGAACCCTAAACCCAAAACAAGTTGCTCCTTCTCCCCAAAGAGGGAAGACCTCTCCTTGCTGCGTCGATACCCAATGCGGTGTCATCATCCAGGGTTTAGAGCTTAGGGTTGTATGACGCTCCTTGTATATAAGTCACCAAAGGCCACAGTAAGTATTTTCAAACATCTCCTAAAGTGGCCCTAAAACTGTCCAAAAACACATTTGTCCAATTCTTGTCTGGTGGAAATATGCTATTCCTTACACTGAAGCCTAGAACACGAAACCCTCAACTGCCCCCTACACCTGGTGGAGGGTTCAGGGTTGAGGTTTTGGGGTGTAAGCAAAACCTGAACACTTGTTCCAGGAACCCTAAACTGAAAGCTCAGTTCTGAAGCTCGGACCGTCACCCCAAATTTCGAATATGTCAGGCAGAGCAGCTTGATTCTCCCATGCCGTCAAACCTTAGGCGGAATCCGGCAGGTAAGCCCTAGACCCAAGTAAAAAGGGGTTTAGGGTGTAGGATCGGGACCATATAGGGATGATATACGGGCAAATATAGGGATTGAAGAATGGGAGAAATGGAAAGATGCAAAATGCAATGGGAACTGTAAGAAGATGGCATATCGTAGATCGCATGTACAGACTGTTCTGGGACTACTCAAGTCCCTCCGAGGTGGGTCTTTGGGTTTTGAGGATTACGATCACTAGAGTTTGGGATTGTTAGGGCTTAGGGGTTGAAGGTTTAGAGTGGTGATGGTCCGGCAGCAGAACTTGAAGTGTCTGGTTGACCAACACTAAGGGCACGTTTTCATAAAAGTTGCAATATGTTACATAGTGCCATGTGCCGTATGAGCATCAAGTAAGGACGTCTAAGCTCCTAGTATCCCCCTTCATAACCCCTATAATCACGGAAGATGACTGCTACTACTGCTCATCCAGATTCCCACGGGAGGATTAAGTCGCCACGGTATTGTAGTCGGGGATTTTGAAACTAATAGGTGCCACCAATCCGAAACCCCAGTTGGTCGAAACCGCTCCTCGCCAAGACCCGTATTCTTCCGACAGCGACATATTCTGCATAGAAACCCTCCAGCGCCCCTTCTATCAAATCTCGATGGAGTTGAGGCAGGGATCTGGTCCCTTGCAGCCATCCAACAAACCCGAGACCCTAACACCTAAGCCCCGAACCCTAAAACCCAAACCCCTAAACCCTCTGTGACTCGGAATGGGTAGCTGGTGCCATCCGGAAGAGGATTGTGGAGGGCAAACGAGACAAAGCCGTTAACTGACTCTTGCGACGAGTTTTCCTCAGCTGCAGAACGTGTGCTTCGGGTTTGCTCCAAACCCTGAGCCCTAAACCCTAACCCCTAGGATCCAGGGTTGTGGCTCTACCTCTACCTCAACCAGTTGGCAAAGTAATGGTCCAACGCCCAGAAACAGAGCCAAAATGACAGGCTATCACTGTACAAACTTTTGGAGATTAACAGGGTCAGAGAAACTGGTACAGGGGTACCCAGTGCTATGGACGGTGGTGTAGGCCATACAAGAAGGAAACTTTCCCCATGTACCCAACTTGCGAGGTCGTCCTTCCGCACTCCTTTCACAATTGCACTTGGTCAGCCTCAGCGCTAGTACGTGTGGCAATCCTAGTGGCGGTTAGTGGGGCATGAGGGAAGAAAAAATGTATGTATCCTCATATATATATATATATGAGCCCGATACCTTTTGGGTTAATGCGCCTGGGATTTTTATCATCTATCATAAATACGCAGGCAAACTTTTGTTAGACAATTCTTATATTTTCATATAATGACCGCAACGAGACTACACATCAGACGCATGGCATATATTAGATATTATAT
>CAJNIZ010024880.1:37663-51351 GCA_905231905.1 Symbiodinium pilosum
TAGGGTTCAGGGTTTAAGATTTAGTAAGGTTCACTTAGCTCCTTGACCAAGGAGGTTTCCACGTGCTTTGTCATGAGGTGTCTACATGTAAAGGAGGCTCACATAGCACCCTAAACCCTAAACCAATTAGGGTTACCGGCTCAAGTTTCCTAAGCCCCAAGCTGCCCCCCGGAAAGCACTGTACAAAACCGAATGTAGTTAGGGTGAAGATGCATGTATTTGTGGCCACCATCACAAGAGTTCCGGTACTTTTTGAACCAAAGCAAGTTTAGGGGTTTAGGGTTTGTTGCTTGGGCTTTACAGCCGCACTCTGCTGCTACAGATAAGAAGAGGCCTCTGGGGGGCTAGGAGTTACCAAATAGACAAAATGATCTAACTCTAACATCCTGGCTAAACCTTGAGGCGTCATACCTTAAACCGTGAACCTCCTACATCCTGAAACTCGTACTCCAACTACACCCCAGAAAAGAGCTTCCGTCTCTCCCATGTGAGCCATGGTCTTAACTCCTAGTATCCCCCTTAATAACCCCCATACTACTCCCCTATATAATCCCCTACATAACCCCCTTCAAGGAATTTAGACTATGGCTCATGTCGGCTTGGACCCAAGCGTTGGCGCGCTCCATTCAGACCAGAAGTTGAACATGCAATCCTGGCGTGACGTATAGTAGAGATTTTCAAGCCTGGTATATGCTTTAATCCCAGCCCTAAGATTAAAACCCTCCAACCCCAAGAAAGCAAACTTCAAAAACAAATCATATGAGGAGGGCTGGGGGGGGAGGGTTTGGAATTTTACGGGGAGGTCATTGCTACAGTGGGATTTTGGGGTGTTGGGGTTTAGGCAGGGTTTCAGGGTTGGGAACCCGTCAGTAGATGAAGATGGCTTCGCTAGGCTTCAGCGCTTCGGGGATGAGGAGTGTTGGGCTGAAGAGGAGCCTTGGGGAGAGGTTGCGAATCAGGTTAGTCTGGGGATGGGACTTGTACCGTTTGGGAATGTGGACACCTCCCTAAATGAGGACCCTACACCTATCATATGGTAGTTTCCCAAAATTAAGGTACCCCAATATAGACCCCAATGTACTATAGTCCTTATTATAGGGACCCCCAAAATGGTACCCCTAATTTTGGGAAACTCCTATATGACTAGAACCTCAAGTAAGGGAATCCCCCGCTGTGCAGATCCAAGAGGTCCTGGAAAGGCAACTGTCAGAAACTTGAAGAGCACCAAGCCTTCTTGCAGAAGCTAAGCAGGCCAAATCACCCATCCTGACTCCCCAAAGGGTTTAGGGTTTAGGGTCCCTAAACCCTAAGACATGAATCCTCAACCCTAAACCCTGAGCCCTAGACCCTAAATCCTCAACCCTGAACCTCAACCTCGAAAATCTTCGCCCTAAATTCAAATTCATGTTACCTTCTGAATTCTGTCCCAATGAACCTATTGCTGTTACTGTGACTACTACTTTGGCTGTTGCTGTCACTATAGCTATTCCTATTACTACGACTATTGCTATTACCATTACTAATGCTGTTACTATGACTGTTACTAGTACTCGTACTGTTCCTGTTACTAATCCTATTCCTCACTAAACGCTTGAGCCCACAAAATATGAAACAAGAAAGGCCTCCGGCGTGCACGCGTCGCAGTCCGGCTGTTCGCAAGTCTGCGGCAGCGTATTTGCAAAAACCCTAAACCCTAAACCCTATAAACAGGGGTTAGGGTTGCTTTTGCAGGACGGGCCTACGTACTGGCCCACATGCTTAGGATTTACGGTTCCGGGCTTAGCTTAGTTTGACTAAGGTTCAGACCAGACAGATATAAAGAGTAAGGTTTCGGGATTTAGGGTTGGGGGACTGATTAATCCGTATCATCGCGAACCCGAAGCCCATCTAGGAACTTCCAGATTCATGTTCCACGAATTTGGAGAATCCCCCCATATACATACGTTTAATTCGGGATCAGTGTTGAGGGCGTAGGGACCTTGGTTTAGGGTAGAACCTCTACACCCTAAACCCTAAACCGCTTCTTGTTGGGGATTGAGGGGCTGTCTTCTAGGTGTAATCAGGAAGCTTCCGGGGAAACAGTCTTAGCAAGCATTCAGCACCTGTAGACTACCCTAAACGTTGGACTTGCGATGCCCGTTCGCAGATTCCCTATTGCTGCAGAAGGCATTGGCAATAATAGTTCTCTGCTGCGCTTCTTAATTTTCACGTTTTGGCTACTCCCATCTTCAATGCTGCGGCTTGCGCTGGTGTTAACAGCTGTGTGCAGCTACTGGCGTGGGATGTAAAGTTCAACTGCTCTAAGAGGCAGCGTGCTCATGTTATAGGCAACTACGGTCTTGAAAGCCCTCCCTGCGGAGTATTCAGCGCCGTTCCACCACAACGCCTGGCACAGACAGAAGAACCCTTAAAATCCAGCATGCTGAGACAAGAAGTCTGATATGTTATCCCCTGTCTAGAGCTGCTGAATATTTGGGACATAACCTACATAGACTGGAACAACTTGGGTACTGCCCCCACTCTGCAACAGCTGGATAGTATGAAAAGTGTGGTTGCATGTCTGAGCCATAATCTAAACCCCTGGTATCCCCCTGAATATGCCTTTTAATGGGAACCTTATATGATCCCTTATATAGCCCCCTGGAAGGAGTTTAGACTATAGCTTATATAGCCCCTGAAATGACCCCTACTATAGACTGTTACAAGGTGCTGACACTTTCAAGCCCTGTCTCTTGACCGGCACAACTCCAAGATAAGTCCCAAACCCAGAGACCAGCCTGCCCAACGCCCTCAAACCCTGAAGCCCTAAACCCCTAAGCCTTAACCCCCCAATCCCTACCTTACTGGTGGATAGTAGGGAATAAAGGCAAATAATCCCTACATCATATATTCCCTTCTTTCCTACCCACCCCCAGCAAGCTGAGCCCTAGCCCCTCACATCAAGACCCAGCACCATGAAGGCTTAGAAGCATGTAGCTCCATCCTTGGCCCAATGGCTGGGCAACCCCAACACACACCCATTCTGAACCCTACATTACATGTAATGGGGTTTCGGGTTTAGGATGTAGGGTAGGAGATTAGGATGTAATATTTCAGGATTTAAGGTTTAGGGGCTTTGCTTTGGACTTTGCAGGAAGGGCTCTGCAGTTCTAAGCCTGATAACCTCTAAATCCTAACCTTACATACCCTACTAACTAGAATATCCCGATATAATCTTCATAGCCCCTTTAAGGGACCCTCTGAATCTTCAGCTCTTGCTGGCACCCTGGGCCTCTGTCACAATCTGCGAACCGCTACAGGAGCTATCCACAGTGGTCTCGAAGAAGAGCTTGTCCTTTGGATTTAGGGGTTAAGGTTTTTGGGTTTGTGTCTAAACAATGTAGAACACAGTCAGCGTTCAGGGTCGATGGTTTAGGGTTAACAGTTTAGGGCCTCGATGAATAGTAGAATAGAGAATCAGATGGGAATATAATGAAATGGAAGCTGCGCTGTTAAAAAGGCTTTCTGTGAATTGTAACCCGGAGCGTATTTAATTTGAACGAGGTTTTGGATTGAGGTTTTGGATTGGAGGCATCTTCTACCACAAGTGCCTAAGGCTGGCAAGTGCAAAACATCGTAAGCTTGTTTCCGCAGGTTTGTCAAGGTGTAGAGTTTTGGGTTTAGGGTTCAGGGAGCTTGCCCTTTTGCCGTAGGCTTGTCAAGGTGTAGGATCTTGGGTTCGGGGACCTTCGGCTTGGCAGCTTGTCAAAAGTTAAAATTCAGGTTGTCGCTCTGCAGGCTTGGGAATACACGCTTAAGGTTCAGGTAGCGTCTCTGGGCGCAGGAAAACTAGGGGATGTAAGGCTCCCAGATGTGTTCGGGTTCGAAAGTGATCTGGGGCTGGGCATTTGGGGACCTGTTGGGCTTAGGGGTTTGGGGGCTGAAGGTTGAAGTTCACAAATCCCTTCGAATGTCCTTGGCTCTGTGAGAGCTCACCACATCAACCGTCACACGTCAAGATATTCATTCTCCCCTGCTGCTTCATAGCATCACAGAGCTGGCCTTCCACTTGGCCATGAAGGCTGAATTCAGAAGCAAGGCCCTTTTACCGCCCTTGTTGAAACTTAACGTTGGCTACGTACCTGAAAGGCCAATAAAGAATCATTGCCAAGCACAATCGAAAGCCTTTGGAGGCGCTTAGAAGGGGATGCCCAGTATGGGTTTAGGGTTTGGCGTCCCCACTATGCTCACCTTTGGGCGACGAAACAAAGGTGCTCTTAGACTTGGGCCGTTTATTGCCCCAAAATGTCGAGGGAAGCAAGTCACCCAGAAGGTGGGGAAGTCCTCAACCCTAATCCCTACACCTTACATAAACCCCGAATCCCTAGACCCTGAACCCCACATAATCCCCTTGCATAACCAAGTAGAGGACCCACGGCCTTAAGCAGGCCCCCACCCCTGGAACCAGGATAAATGCCAAAGACCTTGATCTACCTGACAATGATACCATTGTTTGAAACTACTGGTCCTCAGTTGGGTCCTTCTAAACCTCTGAATCAATCTTGGTCGGGCGTCTGGGGAGGAAGGACCCAAACCCCAACACACTAAGCTCAAACCCGAACCCAACCCAACCTTAGACACCTAAACCCTAAACCCTAGATACCAAACTCTCAAAAACCCTCCGTAGCCACCCATCGACCTCGTATGGCTTGTCGGGCTCCAGGGTCAGCTGTCGCTGCCGCATGCGCGTGCCAGACCTCGGAGTTTTGCAGGATGTCGTAAGGTCAAAAGCAGTACTGTAGAGGCCTACACAATGAGAAAAACTCAGAATCGCATAGACAAGAAAATGGAAAATGCAGGTTTTTGCATGGTCTACAAGGATTGCAAGCACGGGCCTAGAGACAATTGGAAGAGAGAATTGGCGTCTATCATACTAATATGCAGTTTGCGCGAACGAATACTGAAAATTCTTCAGTCTTCTGGACTAGAATAGGATGGAATGACCTGCCTAATTATGCAGGCAGCTCAGGAATAGATGTCAGATTCCGGGGGGTTAGGAGGGCCTAAGGGTCCAAGGGTTTAGGGTTTTAGGGTGTCAGGATCTTAGCGCGACTGGCTGGATGGTCAAGCCTAAGATGTCCAGGCTCCACGAACCCACAGAGTTTAGAGCTACGGAAGACTACAGGATACCACCTGGTTGTAACTTGGGTTGTTCCGGGGAATTGTAGACAGTATCGAACGTTTAAACCCAGCACTCAACACCTCAGCTCGTGACTGACAAACCCGACTTCATGGCTCGAAATTCCTACATGAGCTGGAGTTTAAGCCTATACAACGATCGATACGGATTGTATAGGGGACCACTATTTGGGGTTTTAAGGAGGATCCTAGGAGTTGAGAGTATAGCTCACATGGACCCACAGTTATGAACTTCATCTCTGCATCCTCAGCATATCGAAAACAAGCCCTTCTTCCGATCATGCTAAACCGCAGGTAGGCCTGAAATTCTGAAACCAGAGCTGCTATTTCATGCAGACCGCCCACATCCCCCACCTTACGGAAAGCGAATAGCCACGCTACCTCATGCAAAAGCATTGCAAAAACTGGTATCTACTCAGTGACTCGCTGATGATGACAACCCCTACAGACTGTCTGTCAAAAAAGTATGCTCATTGACTGAGTTAAGTGCTGCCTTTGCAGAGTACATAGGTTGGCGGGTCTTCTGCAAAACAAGAAGCACCAATGCCAAAGCATACGCACTGCATTTAAGCATTGGCAACATATTTGGATGGTTAGAAGCCAGCTAGGTCGTGGTTTGGGGTTAGACTTCTAGTTTCCAATAAGCATCTACATGGAGAAGAGACCATGTACCTGGCAGTTGCTGACGCAAACCCTTTACTCGAACCCAGCCCCCTTATGGAGTTTCACACAGCCGTATCGAGCCAAGACCAAAAAAGTGAATTATGCATGAATATGTGGACATATGATTAGGCGGCTCCTTGCTGGGAAGTATATATATATATATACGGGCTCTGCCGACTAGCTCCCATATGAGCTATAATCTAAACTCCTAGTATGCCCCCTTAACAACTCTTTTAGAGAGTCCCTTAGAAAACCCCCCACTTTAAGGAGCTCAGACTATAATACATATTGCCCTCGGCTGGCAACCCGACCCACAGGTGCGAGAGCAGCTGCCCATACTTTCCCACTCTGACCTTGTTGATGGGGACTTTAGGGATCAGTGTGTAGGGTTTAGGGTTTAGGGTTTAGAGGTTTAGGGGGTTTAGGGTTTAGGGATCAGGGCTTAGGGTTTAGGGTTGGAGACACCTAGGAAGCCTCCAGAAATAAGGTGTGTAACAATTCCAAAGCTTCTATCAAAGTTTGGGGGATTTGGGTCTTGAGATTTCGTTGCTTAGGTAAACCTTTTGGAGGTTTAGAAAGAGAAGGGCTTCAGGAGCTTGGGCTTGCAGTTTCCTGACCAGGTGTTGATAATCCCTCAGCCCTAAACCCCAAACCCCCTAAACCCTAAACACTAGACCCTAAACCGGTTGAACATAAACCCTCAGGCCTTGAACCATTCTGGTGGTTCAGACTTGGGTGTGAGAGGCCTGTAGGAAGCTGCGTCTAGCTCTCAAGCTTTGGGGATTGACGTCAAAGGGTGCCAGAGCACAAAAACAAACAGGGCTTAGATTTAGGGTCTAGGGTTTGGGGCTTAGGGCTCCGGGCTAGTGAAGTGGTTGTTGGTAGGGAATGGAGCCCCTAAGTAATCCCCAATGAGATCATGACTCCTTCCATATTCTATTGTTGTTCCTTCATCCACTACTAACAACCAGAAGGTTCGGGCATACAGGGCTCAGATACTACATACCTTCTGGTTCAGAGGACTTTGCTTGAATATTCGGGAATTGTAGGAGTGTCAGGGCTATGGTGTATGGGCTTTTGGAGAATGCAGGCATGAGCCCAGGCACCCTGAAACTTTCGAAATCCTAAACCGTAAAACTTCCTAAACCGTAGGAATCCGAAAGCCTTAAGCCCTAAACCCTAAACCCTGAAGACATTATATCCTAACCCTAAGCCGCGTAGCTTTTGCTTAGGCTCTGGGGAGTCTAGGTCCGGACTGGAGCAAAGTGAGGCCTTCGCATTTAGGGTTTCCAGAGCTGAGGGTTAAGAGTTTAGGGTTTAGTGTTTAAGGTGGCGTACGCAGAGCGCCTGGTACAAGAAGTCCTCAAATGTGTTTGTTCATAGGCGGAAAAATTGGGGCTTCAATGACAGTGCATTCCATCTTGACATTGCTGTTGCTCAATCGGGAGTGGGGGAGTGGATCCCAACAATCATGCCTATGCAATCCCGTTTGACAGCTGTTAGACTCACACCAATAAGATGTGAGGATTCGCTGTTCTCAGCCAGCTTACGTATATAAAATGTGTTTCAGCCAGCTATAGCTTCCAATGCTGGAGCCAAATTTGGAGTACCAGCTCCACCCCACAACACAACTCAGCACAAAAGTGTGTCAACCAAAGGCTCATCTTGATCAAAGATTTGGTACTTTCCCTAAATAGGGGGATCCCAATATAGAGCCCAAAATGCCATAGTCCTTATTCTGGGGACCCCCAAAATGGTAGCCCTAATTTTGGGCAACCCCCACTTGGCTGCTCCTATTAAACGTTGAGGATCAGAGCTCCCGTAAGCCTTATACCCTCAAGGTCTCAGGTTGAGGGAAGGCCTGAATGCAGACCGGTTTAGGGTTTAGGGCTTAGGGTATTGTAAGTCCCACCTTTCTGCGAGCACATGACCTGAACCCTAAACCCAAAGTTGTTCTGCAGCAGGGGGGTTATAAGCTGATGATTTGCGTCTAAAGCACAGAAAATCACCAAGCAACGGCTGTCGAGGCAAGCTACTCGGACATATGAACTTAGATTACGGATCCTTCAAAGCCTTTTTCATCCCCAGGTATCCCTTGGGGTCCCTCAGGAGAAACCATCGTGCGCACTTGAGAGCAACAAGCTTCATCAAAACACTTGTTCTTTCCCAGAGCCCAGACCCCCTTAAGGATCCAAAAAACGGAACCCCCTAAGAATCCCCTGATTTCCCCAATGTAGTAATGGGTTCATATTGGGGGGGAGGTCCATTTTTGGGGGGATCCTTTAGGGGCTCTGGGAAGAGTCTGCCCATAGAGCTGGGGCTGCCACCACACGCAGTAATACTTCTTGTCGCAATGGCCTGTACGATTTTCTCAAAATGGGAGGGGGGGGGCCCTCGCGTCTTATGTGACTACTGATTTACACCTATGTTATGCATCTACTAGATACTAGTGCCCCTCAGACATGATTGTTAGCTTACCATTCTACCTGGTATTGCCCTGGCTCGCGAAAGCGTTGCAGCATGCTTCTCAGAAAAAGGGGCCCGTTGCACATCCTCTCAATGCCAAGCTCTGTATGATGCTCTTCCCACAAAAGACCCATATTGAGAGGAACCCATTTAAACACTCCGAACTGTCAGGTTGATCAGGCAGGGTCAGGAATTCAATCCTGGGACTTGTTGCGGTCATTCGTACTCGTAATCATCAGCCTGAGGGCATGGATACCAACAGTAGTCCCTATATACTTCCCGTACTATTCGCTAAAACCCTTCTGCACTGGGTTTTTGTACCTTGAAGGTCCACTGTGATCGCGACATGTTGCAACCCTACAGTGTGCATTTCAAAAAGTCTGCTCTCCCATCAGCATAGCCATTGGGATACCGATGATGAAGTTGCGTGGTAATTACTTAGAACCTTTGACAATTGAAACATCCGTCGGCCCTCCAAGTAGGGCTAAATCTTCCACTGAGCCCTGGGCTCTCACATTCGCCGAGTTCCTTCGCGGCCTTGGCATCGCAAGGCCTCAGTACCCGCAGAAGCTCGCCGGGAAGTCAAGATCAGATTATGGGATTTTAGGGTTTTAGGGGTTCAGGGTTTTAGGGTTTTAGGGTTTTAGGGTTTTAGGGTTTAGGGTTTAGGGTTTTAGGGTTTAGGGTTTTGGGGTTAAGGGTTTTAGGGTTTGAGGGGTTTAGCCAACAAAGCGCGCTTAGGTTTGGTATGGTTTAGTGCTGTCGGACAGGAAATTACAGAACTGCGGACCATATTGTCGTCATGGTAAACTGACAAAGGCTGCAACCAGTTCTTGCCTAGAATGGAACTACCAAAAGAATCTTTATCATCCATATGCCAAACACGAGGCATAGAGCGCCGTTGACGTTGGAGGGAGGTGCTGGGTAACCAACCAGTTATGGATGAAAACCCTAAACCCTTAAGCCTAAACCCTAACCCCTAGACTCTAAATCTCATAGTCAATGGCATGGTTTTCTTTTCTTGCCTGTAATGTAGACCCCTGATTCATAAAACCCCTCCCCTTAAGAGGGATTAAAATGGGGATCCTGATATTAAGCCCGTTAAAGGAGGGGGTCTTTATTCATCATGAGTCTACATTAGGACATCTCGGCTGTAGAGCTTTCTCTTTTGGGGGGGGCTAGCTGTGACGGGTTGAAACTTAGGGTCTAGGGACAACCGCCTCGATCCGGTCAAACTTGCTTAAACTGAAAATACGTCTCCTGAACCCTGCGTCTCTAAGGCCCTACACCCCTAACAGACTCTCAGAAATTCAAGCTCCCTCGCAGCTTAAGGCTCATTACGTCCTCGTGAATGTCTCTTATTTCTGGAGGGTTGTTTCTGGAGGGATTAATCGCACACCTGGATCCCCTCACAATCACTTGCCTGCTTGAGCTACCTGTCATAAGGCGATTGCTAACCTTTTGCTGTTGAAGCCCCAGTCCCAATATTGACCTACGGGGAGCCTACTGCCCAGGTCATCTTTGCCATGACCTAACCTCCCCCCAACCTAACATGAGACCCTAAGCAAGAGCCTACAAAGGCTACAATCGTTGAAAAGGAAGCTTTGTGGTGTTCCATGTTGGTTTGGGAGTTTGCCAGACCACAAAATCCCGCAGCCAAGATTGCTCAGGCTTTCACTTGCCGCAATGGTTCGGAACCCGCGCAATGTTGCCTGGGCGCCATCGCTGTCTAAGGTTTACCACAATTTCTCTGCTGCTGATCAGAAAACGAACAGCTCAAACTATCTGAATTGGATTTCAGGGGAAGTGTGGGCAGTCAGCAGTTGAGGCCTGGGTCTTTGGAGCCAGAACTATCAGGACATCATGGGCTCCTTAAGGGAAGGAACCCTAGACCACTCTCCAAACTACAGTTTGGGGTTTAATGTAGTTTAGAATTCTTACAAAGCCTACGCTTCTCTAATCCTTTTCCTGATGCCACAAGAGGCATGATCAAAACTTCAAGCTGTGCACAGGCAGCTTATCTGTGCACAGGTCAGGCTTGAAACATGGTGCTCAAGCTTTACCTGTACTCCTGCCGGACAAAGAAGCAGGTGTCTAAATGTGCATGAGTGGCCGGTGGCACGAGTGTGAGTAGAACGCAAAGGGTGATGTAAAGGAAGGCTTACGCTCCAAAATGGCCATGGAAGGAAATGATCTCTCCAAAAGAACCCATACCCTATACCCTTTTGCAAAGTGACAGGGGACCTCATATGAGCTACCGCCGAAACTCCTTATATATGGATGATTTGGGGGGGTCCTATGGCTTTTGGGGATTTTGCGTCACTTCAAATCTGAGGTATCGCTTTACAGGCTCGACCAACTGAATCTACATAATTCACCTCAAACCTTGCGCTCATGATTGGGGAGTATTGCTTTTGGGGGGATCCTATCGCTTTTGGGGGTTTTGGCGCAATACATGAATCCTACGGCATTCCCTTTCATGGTCCCCTATTTGCGAGTATTGGGAATTGCTCATATAGTCTTGAAAGGAACCACGGCCTTTTTCGGGGGTTCCATGCTCAGGTTGTGGATATAACCCCTACGTCGTTGCCCTACACATCCCTAGATATGCTGCCTATAGACCCCCTGCAAAATGACTATGGCTCCTTTACCGAAGGGAATCCTGGAGGGGTTTAGCGTGCTTCCAGGTTGCGATGTCTGAAGCGCTGGTTGCCACACCTGAGTTGTGAGCTGGAGCAGTGATTCCCAACCCTACACCGTAAACCCTAAACTGGACTTACCAGGCAACCTCGCCAATTTGGTACTCTCACAGAAGGCCTATATAAAGCATGTGCGCATGGGGCGACTGGAAGGTATATAAGGGATCTGTAAGGCTTACATGATGGAAGCTACCCATCTGAACAGAGTTTGGGAGTTCGCATTGATGTAAGGTAGGTCTATTGCGAAACACTACTGTCACTTGTCATAGTAGCTGTAGGAGACCATATATTACTTGTACCGGTGGTTTATAACTTGCGGTGGTCCCTACCGAGTATTGATGAAGGTCAGCATACGAGCTATACTTCACACTCACAGTATGTGTATATATATATATACGTACGAGCTCATCTATGTCTATGTGCGTTTGCAGTCATTCCAAGATCAAGTGCGGTTGCAGTAGGTTGAGATACGAATGCAAGCCATAGCGCAGCATTGCAAGAAGGTATCTCGGAAAAATCGATCGCCTCCACTGGACCCAAACCGTCAGAACTCCCTCACAACCCAGGCCAAAATATAAACATCTTTGAGAAATCCGATAACCCTTAAACCCGCATGCATAGACAGCTTTGACGAATCGCCTAACCCACAAACCCTCGAATATAAGCGGTTTTGAGAAGTCCCCCAAAACCCTAAACCCAAAACCCTTAGATGCACAGGCTGAAGCAGGAGACATCCAGACAACGAGGCTCTGACTGCGTGCAGGCACCCCATTCAGACCAGGCCTTTTGAAGTTGAAAAGAGATAAAGGGTTTAGGGTCTAGTACTTGGGACAGTTTAGGGGCTCCAGGGCTTAGGATAGTAGGCGCTGTAGGAAGTACTAGGGTTTGAAGGGCTTAGGGGGGTCAGGGTTTCGGGCTTTTGGGATAAAGCGTCGTGCTAGGGGTTTTTGCATTTCGGATGCTAGGTGGGGCCAGGTTTCTCGCAGCGTAAGGGGGCTGACCAAAACAGAAAGCCCTTTTAAACCCCACGGGGCTGTGGGGCGTTACCAAACACTATTCCATGGGGGTTGGCTTGAAAACTAGGATCCCCCCAAACTAGGGCTAAAAAGGCCTTCCTTTTTGACTTGGGACCCTAAAATGCGGGAAAAGGGCTTTCTTTGAAAACAACTCCCATCAGATACTCTGTCATGAGCAAAGAATAATCATCGAATGTGAGCATGTTGGGTAATAGGCTTATAGTAGCTTGATTTCATTGTCCATGTGATCCTCCATTTTTAGGGATAATATAACCCCCATATACCCCCCCCTAAACCCGTAACCCTAAACCCAATATGTTATTCGATTCCAGCGGGACTCCGGCGCTCAAGCCGCCAGCTGAAAGTTGGAGGGCTTAGGGGTTTCAGGGAGCAAAAGATCTATAGTCCCCCTCAAGTAGATAGAATTTGGGGTATATGGGGATCTTATTATAATATGCCCAAAGCCATATTCTATCTACTGAAGGGGGACTATACCCCAAACCCTACACCCTAAACCCTATATTCTATCTACTTACGGGGACTAAAGTTCTGTGGGATCCCTGGAAAAGGTGAATAGGAACCAAAAAAGGCAAAGGTCAAATTTAGGGTTTAGGGTGAAGGTTCAAGGTTCACATTACTCATGGGCCATTATTAAGCAACGCAGGCCTGCCTTACGTCGAGGAGGATTGGACTTCGAATCTCGAATTTCAGGAAACACTGCGGCGCAGGCGGAGCCATACCCCTTGCTCCTCACCACCATTTACTTGCTTGAACCCTATCCTAAACCCTAAACCCTAAACCCTCAACCCTGAACCCTAAACCCTACACCCTCAACCCTAAACCCTAAACCCTCAACCCTAAACCCTCAACCGTAACCCCTCAACCCTAAACCCTCACCCCTGAAGCTGAGGCATCCGGCTTCCCACAGGCAGTCAATACAAACTTCGTGGCCGCACCTAAGGAAAGATGGCCGAACGTTTTGGAATCTCAAGTAGCTTTAGGGTTTATGGTAACCCTAGCAGTTTAGGGTTTATGTTTTGGAGTTTAAGAGGCTGCGAATTTAGGATCTATTTATGGATACACGTGTTGGACGTGAGCAACACAATCCTTAAGGTAGCTGGGAGCATTCCACCGCCTCATCTGGATACGGGGTTGCTGTTAAGGAAATTGAAATAAGTTGCCTAATATGGGTATTTGGTAGTTTCCCAAAACAGGGGGACCGCAATATAGACCCTAATAGACTATAGTCCTCATTATTGGGACCCCCAAAAGGTATCCCTAATTTTGGGAATCCCCCATATAGCTAATCATGGGCCACTGGTAGGTAGGTAGGGTAGGTGGGTAGGGGTCGACCTGTGGCTTACGGCCACGGCCTCCCACACTCTTCCCCGCCGAGCATCTCTGGAGGCCTTCGCTAGCGTCATAGGCCCCCTCCGCCGGAGGTTCCAGAGGGGGTGTTAACTAGAATTTATTGACTATGAAGCCCGGAAAAATGGGCTAGGGTCAGAGTGGCCCAAGTTGATGTTTAAAGGCCAAGAGGGAGGGCTGGGGCCAAAAGTGACCCAAGTCGAAGGTGGACTTGGGACTGAAGTGGCCCGGGCCAGAAATGAAGGCAGACCTGGGCCAGAAGTGGTCCAATGGACGATAAAAATCAGGGGCCTTCGAA